>JAQZBX010000120.1:23355-113140 GCA_029593785.1 Cabassous unicinctus
TTTTTTTGTATTTTTAACATTTCCCTTTATTTTTTCTTATAGTTTCCATCTGGGCTGAAATTCCCCAATTGTTTATACTTGTTCATTTTTCCACTTCAGTCACTAACATATTAATCATAGCATTTATTTAAAATTTCCTTATATGAGAAATTCCAAAATCTTTGTCATATCTGAGATTTATTTTGTACATTGCTCTATCTCTTAGCAGTGAGTTGTTTTTTCTTGCTTTGCTGTGTCTAATAATTTTCATTTAAAAGTTGAATATAATGTTTAGGACATCAGAGATAGAGACAAATGGCATTTATGCCTGGATATGAGCTTACCTCTTCATATTATTGGTTGTTAGTTTTGGAGTCAGGTCATTCTTGTTCAGAGTTGCACTGAGTTTGGAATATGCTGTTACTAAGATTATCTTCAGTTCACCAAATTTTTTTAAATTCTTCTAGAATTACCTCATATTTAGAGTGCAGAATGCTTTTTTTATCATTTTTATTTTTTTATTGGAAAATTTTCTCCACTCTCAGCTTTGGTTTTCCTTTTGTGTATGTATATCATGCAGGGTATCTGTTCATATTATCTTTCCCTAAGCAGTAGACTTCCTTGAGTCTTGCTATCCTATGATCAGAGTTAGGGGGTTTTCTGTTGTACTGGAACAGCTTCATTCTTAGTCAAGCCTGTTTCCCAGGGCTTGATCTTTCTCAGTGATCTTATTTCTCCTTACATATTGGAAAGTCTGTTATCAACTGGGACCAGAATGTTTTCCTGCCCCTCCTCAGAGAAAAATGATTTTTTTCCCTTTTTAGTGGGTCTTTACCTGGGTGGTGAGGATTAAAACGTTTACTCTTCTTACCCAATTGCTTAATGCTTTTGTTCCAAAGGATGTGGGGAGGACTTTCTGCCTTTCCTTAGTATGTCTGCCTTCCCCTAGTCTTGCATCACTGGAAAGAAAGTTCTGAAGTCTCCTTCCAGTTCCTTGTTCTGTCTCATGAGCACTCATTGAAGATTCATGGAGAAGAATCTTCAAGCGCATCAGGTGACTAGTTGGTTGACTTGCCACCTGATTTCTCTGATGGATTTAAGAAAAGTAATGATTTTATAGATTAAATTGCTTTTCCTTTTCTTTGGGTGAGAATTACACTGTCTCCAGTTTTAAACATCCTAAGCAGAAGCAAGAAATCTAAACATTTCTTTTGAATTTAAAATAATTTTTATTTTCCTCTTAGTATATGTTTGACTATTATCAATTTTATATAAAGTAAAATCGCAATTATTTTAAAATTAGTTTGTCATTCTATCATTTATAATTTAATCTCTGTATTAGTAGTTCAAAACTTGGAAAGCATTTCTCTTTACTTTTATTTCCAAAAGTAAGTAAAAACATTTGCTATTAATTTCTAATTGTCTTGCACTAAAATAAGGTTATGGTATTTACAATATCTGCTATTTGACCCAGAATATTCCAAAGTTTTAATGCACTTTTAATAATTAATGGGAATTTGGATGCACAAAGCAATTTATTTTCAAATGATACTGAGAAGTTAACTGAAATTCAGTAAAAATAATGTTTTTTTACTATTATATTCAATAGCTTATTTGTAGGTTGAATTTGTGGTGAGTGTTGCAGCTCAGAAAGAAACGCAGGATCATTATTTCTTTTATAATAGAATATATACTCTTATAGATTAATGTGATCTATATGCAAAGTATTTTTGTATAAATTGCATTATACTGTTGATGATTATTGAGGTTGCTGTTATATAAAATATTTAGCATGCTTGTCCAGCTATAATTCTATCACTGAAAATATGTGGATTTTTATTCTATTGCTGTCCCATAAATTGATACCCATTAAAATTGCCTCATTTAATTTAATCCTTTATTTTCTCCTGTCAAGTCTTTTTTGGATACTAATACCATCATCCAATATACTAAGTATTCCTTCAAGCCTCATGTCAAATTCTATTTGAATAATCATGTTTTTGTACAAGTGATTGGGAAAAGGTGATATATTAAACAGAACAAGGTTGAGAAGAAACCCTTATGTTCTGCCACAAGAAAATCTCTTTAAGTTGACACTCCTATAAATAAGTATGTTTGGATATGACTATTTAATTTATTACAAATCTAACTATTGCCTCAACCCAAACTACACACTGTCATCTTATCCATCTAGATGACAGAAATAATCTGGTTTAATGTCATTTTGAAATTCAGATATGTCTCATATTTTAGGGTGCCCTTAATCATATTTACTCTGAAATTATGTTTGAGCTTTGTGTCTGCAGGAAGGGAGATTTGCTGTGGTAGAATAATTGCAAAAATGGCCCAATTTACCATTTCTCCCTCTATGTACCCCTCTTGCAATGTAAATTTTTAGCTTTGTCAGTCAAGAAATGGACTCTCTTTCTCCTGACCATGGAATCTGGACTGGCCCCATGACTGGCTTTGGCTAACAGAATGTGGTTGAAGTATCAGTATGCCTGCTCCAGTCTTGGTTCCCTAGACTTCAGCATTTCCACTGTTTTCTTGGACCTCTACCCTATCATGATAACAAATCCAGAATTGCCGATTGGATTATAAAAGACCCAATGGAGCAGAATAGAGCTGCCCAGTGGAGGCTATCTTTTCCAGCCAAATGACCACAGACGTAAATAAGCCCAAATACACTATATGTTTTTTATCCCTACTTTAGAGTCCAATGTACTGTGTATAAGATGAATTTCCTCAACTATAACCACTTCTGAGTCATATTTCAAATACGTTTTCTATTAAAATAAATTACTTGGGAAGATGTGGATATTATTTTAGCTCTCTCATTATTACATTGATTTGTATTTATTTTCTAGAATGTCTAATTGGTATCTTGACGAGACTGTAAATCTTGGCCCTAAAATGATTGGGCGGACAGAAGAAAGGTCAGTTGATATGCGAAATAAAGGGGCAGAAGAAAGGTTGATAAGAAACACAATTTCAGGAATCATACAATTGCCATCACAGAATAGAATGGACCAAGGTGTTTGACTGTTAAAATTGGGTAATTCTCTGCAGGATATAGTAGGCCAGATAGATTGAATATTTTCCTTTATGCTTATATACTTAGTATATGGAGTTTGAAATTGAATATTGAATGTTCTCTTTTGGTGGTGTAATCAATTAAAACAAATAAAAAAACAATAGAGGAGTGAATGTTTTCAAAATAATGGCCGAGATTAAGAATTTTTGATGACATGGTTTTCTGTGTGGACATGAAGCTATCACTACATTTCTACTACTTGTGCTTTTGTATAATACTAAACTTATTAAGTTTATAGAGTTATTAGGATGTTTTCTAGAACTATATTAACACTATTTACAACATTAGTAAGTTAAAAACTGTGATTTGAATGAAGTAAATCACTTAAATATTTGAAGTTGAGTACAAACTTCTAAATACTTAAAAAAATTAATGGCTTTAATATGCCACCTTCTGGTTTAGTTTGCCAAAGGGCTGCTGATGCAAAGAAGCAGAAATAGGTTGGCTTTTATAAAGGGGATTTATTTGGGGTAAAAACTTACACTGCCAAGGCTGTAAAATATCCGAATTGAAGCACCATAAGAGATGCTTTCTCACCAAAGTCAGCTGTCATGTGCTGAAGCAAGATGGCCACCAATCTCTGCCAAGGTATGAGCTCAGCTGAGGGCAACCAGGCATTTGGAAGTGCTCATCGACTCTTGAGCTGCTCTGTGGGCCCAGCCTTTTTTGAGCCCCTTGGGGGCTTCTGTTTTCCTGTAGTCTTCTCACTCACACTGAAGAATCAAACATGCCAGTTTCCTCTTCTTGTGTCTGTGTGTCTGTGTCTATAGCAAGGGGGTAGAGAATCAACCAGAGTCACACCTCACTGACATAGTACAATCAAAAGCCCCAAATCGATCTTATTAAGTAATCTTATCAAAGTACCCTCAACTGAATTTAGTGCAATTAAAGGATGTTACACCCATGGGAAGAGATTCGTTTACAAACATATTCTTTCTGTTCTTGGGATTTATAAAAATAATCTCAAACTGCCACACCTTTCCTTTAATAGTTCAAATACTATAAAAATAAACAAAGCATACGCAATTATCAGCATAATTCAAGATTTCTTATTATATCCACTTATCTTGTTAAAAATAGTATTGGTATTTTAGGTTGCATTCAAGGTTTCATTATTTCTAATTTGTTTTCATATATTTATCAGACTTAGAGAAAGAGCAATCTATTTTAGGCCACCACCCCTGCCTCAAAAAAAAAAAAAAAATTAATCTCAAAACAAACTAAAGTAATTGGTTCTGATATTTGGGCCTATTGTTTCGGGTTTCATACATTGGTCCGGGAGCTGTGCAGGTAATTCTAAACCATCAGGCATTTCTTGGTCCAGTGTCTCTTTTAGAATCAAATATCAATGATATTTCAAAGTCAATGTTCCTCCTTGCAACTTGGTGTCTCCTATTTTGTTTCCATGCCTATGAAGTGTTTTTAATGGGATTTTTGGATTCCTTTTAGTATTTATTTTAGTGTAATTTATTAGCAGATTGTGGTTGTTACTATTAGTTGTTAATATTTTTGTATTAGTTTCTTATTGCCATAAACTTAGTGGCTTAAAACAGCACAGATTTATTATTTTATTATTCAAAGACAGGTTGGCAGGACTGTGTTCCTTCCTGATGCTCTAAGGAAAAATCCATTCCCTTGCCTTTTCCAGCTTCTAGAGTCCACCTGGATTCTTGGGCTTATATTCCCTTCCTTGAATATCTCTGGCATCTGCTTCCATCATCACATCTCCTTGTGTGACTCTGACCCTCCCTTCTCCCTCTTAAAAGATGCATCTGGATAATCAAGGATAATATTCTAATCTCAAGTTCTTTAACTTAATTACATCCTCAAAGTCCTTATTATCTTGTAATGTAACATAATCACAGGTTCTGGGTATTAGGATATGGATATTTTGGGGAGGGAGCAATTACTCTGTCTACCAAAGTATCATTCAGAGATTTCCTGAGAGAAGGTTATATCTGTACAGTCAACTCTTCTCTCAGGACATTGGCCTAATATATGATAATGTAACACCCTCTTGGACCTCCTTATTGTTTATGATTTTTAGTGATGACCAATCTTTATCAGTTCTTGGGACAAAGTGTACTTTCTCTTGAACAATTTTACTAATTCTTAGTTCCTATTGTTCACATTTTCCTAGAAAGAGTGATAGAGAAACATATATAAATATGCTGTATAAAGAATATTTTGAAACGATTTTTAAAAATTTAAGTGTGTATTATAGTCTTTCTTTTTGTGTTAGGTTTACTCTTCAATCTATCTTACAAGATGCATCGCCTTAAAAATATTATGTATGCAAGGAGTTTCAAACAATCCACTTATGCTAATTCTGCTCAAGTGAGGAATGGGAAGCCCATATCATATTTTAATACCATAAAGTGATCCATTTCCTGAAGAGATGACATTACATTCTAAAGAGACTCTATTTTGTTAAATGGAGGATAATCTTAGCATTGGTTGTGTGTTGTATTATTGAGAATATTGAGGGTAGGTAGAATAACATCCCTTCCAGCATGCTCTAATGAAAGAGCTGTAAAAGACTTTATTTTCAGTTCATGCTTTCATTTTAACTCCTCATAATTTATTTGAGAACTTATTAATTTTGATGCTATTGTTTAAAAATTGTCTTTCTTAATTTCATTTTCAAATTTTACATTGTTAGCATGTTGTTGGGGGTTGCATCATGTCCCCCTACCCCTTCAAAGGCATGTTCAGGTACCAATCCCTGGTCCTCTGGGTATAAACCTATTTGTAAATTGGGCATTTGAAGATGTTATTAGGTAAGTGTGCCCAAACAAATGGGGGTTGGCTTTAATCCAATATGGCTGAAGTTCTTATTAGAAAAGGACATTGGACACAGGAGAAGCCAAGGGAACCTGGAAGAGAAAGAAGACACAGCTATGTGCTTTGCCATGACAGAAAAGCCAAGGAAACCCAAAGAGTGCTGGCCAGCTGGAAGATTCTGACCCTGAAAGGAAGTAAGTTTTCTAGCATCAGAAACCATGAGCTGAATATTTCCTGTTGTTAAGCCAAAGCACTGCATGGTATTTGTTTTAGCAGCTTGGAAACTAGAAAAATACGGATTAATCATTCTGTTTTTCTCTCTGTTTCTCAGACCATTAACCTCAATTGACATATCTTCAAGTATGCTGATTCCTTCTTCTCACAGATCAAGTATACTGTTGAATCACTTTAGTAAATTTTCTATTTTAGCTGTTATACTTTTCAACTCCAGGACTGATTCTAGTATATTGGTTTTTATCTTGTGAAGTTGCTGAATTCATTTATTAGTTATGATAACTTTTTAGAGGCTTCCTTAGGCATATGTATATAATAGGTCATGTCTTCAGTAATTAAATATATTTTACTTCTTGCTTTCCTATCAGAATGATTTTATTACTTTTTCTTGTTTCATTACCCTAGATAGAATCTCCAGTACAATACTCAATAGAAGAGGCAAGAGTAGACATCCTTGCCTCATTTGCAATCTTTTAGGGAAAACATCTTTCTCTATTAAGTATTATGTTAGCTGGTTTTATTGGGATGAACAAGTAACATTCTATTTCCAATTTGTTGAACTTTTTTTATAATGAAAGGGTTTTGTATTTTGTCAAATGCTTTATTTTCCCTCTATTGAAATGATCATATGGATTTTGTCCTGTATTCTATTAAAATGTCTTTTTACATTGATTGATTTTCAGATGTTAAGCCAAACCTACATTCCTGAGTTAAATCTCACTTAGTTATGGTGTGCAATCCTTTTTACATGTTCCTAGATTTGATTTTCTTGTATTTTGCTGAGGATATTTTTTCATTATTCATAAGGGATATTAATAAGTTTGTAGCTTTTATAATACATTTTCTCCAGGATGTCAGGGTGAAACAGTCCTCAAAGAATGAGTTTGAATGCATTTCATCCTCTTGTATTGTTTTAATAGTTTGTGAAGCAATAATTGTGAAGCAATCTGGGCTGTAATTTTCTTTGAGGGACGTTTTTCATTGCTGATTCAATCTCTTGTTATAATTCTTGTCAGATTTTCTTTTTCTTTATGATTCAATTTCAGTAGTTTTTTTGTGTGTGTGCATGTATGAAATTGTGTATTCTATCTAATTTTTTGTCATACAGTTGTTTGTATTACTCCCTTATCATCACCTTATTTCTTTATAAACAGTGGTGCTATTCCCTTTCATTGCTGATTTGGATAATTTGTATCTTTGCTCTTCTTTTATAAGTCCATAAATGATGTGTGATTTCTTTAAAAAATCTTTTCAAAGATTCAACTTTTGGTTTTGTTGATTTTCTCTATTGTTTTCTAATTTCTCATTAATTTTTTGTTCCAATCTATTTCCTTCCTGCTGTTTTATTTGAGTTTAGTTTTCTCTTAAGGTTCTTAATATCTAGAAGGTTAGGTTATTGATTTGAGATCTATTTCCAATTTTAATATAGGCATTTGAAACTATAAATTTCCCTTTAAGCACTTCTCTATCTGCATCTCATGTTTTGGTGTTCTGTGTTTTCATTTCAATTGTTCTTACAGTATTTTCAAATTTTCACAGTGATTTCTTCTTTGACCCATTAGTAATTTAAGAGTTAATTGTTTTTATTTACACATATTTGTGAAGTTTTCAAATATTTCAAAATTTCCTTCTGTTGTTAATTTCTGATTTTATTCCATTGTGGAGGGAGAACACATGTTGCATAATTTTAATCTTTTTCAATTTATTAAAACTTCTTTTATGACCTAACATTTAGTCTATTCTGTAGAATGTTTCATTTGCATTTGAAAAGAATATGGATTCTTCTACTGTTGATTGGAGTATTCTACAGGTGTCAGGGCTAGTTGATGTGTAGTGCTGTTTAAGATTTCTGTTTCTCTGTTGATCTTCTGCCTAGTTGTTTGATCCATTATTGATATTGGGGTATGTACTCTTCAACTATCATTTTTGAGTTCTCTGTTTCTCCCTTCAGTTCTTTCAGCTTTTGCTTCATGTATTTTGGGTATTTCTTCTCAGTTGCATATATGTTTATGATTGTTATGTTTTCCTGACGGAGTGACCTTTTTATCATTAAGCAATATTCTCTGTCTTTAGTAACAATTTTTGTCCTAAAATTTCTTTTGCCTGATATTAGTATAGTCACACTGGAACATTTTTGGTTATTGAATGCATGGTATGTGTTTTCCCAGCTTTTATTCTTAACTTATTTGTATCTTTGAATCCAAATTGTATCTCTTGTAGACAACATATTGTTGGACAATTTTTGTATCCATTAGATCAGTCTCTGCCTTTTGGTTGGTTGCTTGCTCATTTACATTTAATGTAATTACTTAAAAGATAGGGCTTATGTCTGTTCTTTTAGTATTTTTTTTTTTAATTTCATGTCTTTTTTTGTTTGCTTTGCTCTTCCTCCATTACTGCCTTCTTTTGTGTAAAATAAATATATTACCACATGCCATTTTATTTCCTTTATTGTTTCTTTTCCTAAATTTTTGAATTATTTTCTTAATAGTTACCAGTGGATTACAATTAATATCTTAATTTAAAACAATCCATTTCAGATTAATTCCAATGTAAGTCAAGTTTCAAATATTATCCTATATTTGCTCCAGTATCACTGCATTTCTTCTCTCTTTGCTGCTTTTGCCTTTAAAATGGCATCTTTATACATTATAAGCCCATTAACACAGTTTTATAATTATTGCTTTATGCAGCTCTTTTTAAATCATACAGGAGAAGAGAATAGTTACAAACAAAAACATTTATACTTTTCTAAAAATATTTAACTATGTAATTACTTTTCTTGGGTGTTCTTTATTTCTTTATGTGGTTTCCAATTACTGTTTAATACTCCCTTTAATAATCTTTTAATGGACAGATTTGCTTATGATGAAATCTCTCTTTTGTTTATCTAAGGTTGTTTTAATTTTGCCTTCATTTTTTAAACACATTTCTGCTTGATATATTATTTTTGGTTGGACAACTATTTTCTTCCAGCTTTACAAACATTTCATCCTACTGCCCTCTGGCTTCTATGGTTTTGATATGAAGTCAGGTGTTACTCTAATTGAGGCTCCCTCTACGTGATGAGTAGTTTCATGCTGATTTCAACATTATCTCTTAGTCTTTGCCTTTTGAAAGCTTGGCTATGATATATCTAGGTGTAGACCTCTTTTAGTTTATGCTCCTTGAAATTCAGTGAAATTCTTTTCTGGGTTGATTATTTTTGTTTATCAAATTTAGGAAGTTTTGACTTTTTTTTCTTCAAGTATGCTTTCTTCTCTTTTATTTCTTTCTTTTCCTTCTCAGACATCCATTATGTGCATGTCAGTACACTTGATGTTATGCTACAAGTCTCTAAGGCTTTGTTCATTATTCTTCATTCTTTTTTTCTTTCTCTTACTCGGACCATGTAACCTCAATTCTAATCTATTCAAGTTCACTGATTCCTTCTTCTGGTGGCTCAAGTATACTGTTACAATGTGTCAGTTTTCTATTTTAGTTTTTGTTTTTTTCAACTCCAGAATTTCTGTTTGGTTCTTTTGTGCTTTATATCTCTTTATTGAAATTCTTCATTTGATAAGAGATCATTTTCATATTTTCCTTTAATTCTTTTGATACAGCTCCCTTTGGTTCTCTGGACATGTTTACGATAGCTTTTCTAGTTAGTGCAACATCTGGTCTTCCATAGGGCCAATTGCTATTAACTATCAATTTTTTACCTTTGTATGGGTAATAAGTCACTGGTTTTTGTGTGTTTCATATTATTTTGTTAGAAATTAGACATTTAAAGAAAAGCAATTATGAAATTCAAACCCCCTCCCTTCCCTAATGTTTGTTATTGTGGCTATTTGTTTTTGTTGGGGTTGCTGCCTGTTTGTTTGTTTAGTGATTATCCTCAAATAATTCTGTAAAGTCTGCATTATTTGCCACATGTGGTCACTGAAGTCTCTGATTGGCTAAATTAAAGGTCACCTAATGACTAGACAGAGATTCTCTTAAATGCCTTGACCAATAAGCTCCTCGGTCTTTTCAGAAAGATTCTGTGTGTGTTGGGCACAACTTCAATGTTCTGGAAGTTTACATTTTGCCTCATTCTTCACATACTGCTTGTCCAGACCTCAAGGTCTGATCCAGGGTAAGAGTTTGCTGACTTCTCTGGTCACTTCTTGGCATGCACACAGCCCTATACATGTGTGTGGCCTTCTGGAATGACAATACTATATCATAACTTTTCCAAGCCCCCTAAAGACATCTCATTTCCAAGATTTCCCTTTAATTTTTTTTGTTCAGCGTCTTTCTTTTCCCAAATGGTATTGCTGCCATAAGCAGCTATGATATTAAACAGTTACTGCTAAATTTTTTTCAACCAATATCCCAGGTAGAGGGCTGTGCACATTGAGGAAACACAGAGTCAAGTCATATAGGTAAATCCTATGAATGGGGCTTTCACAGAGCTCTGCCAAATAAGTAAAATAGTGACAATTATCTGGTGATGAAGCTATAAAACCATTTCTGCTTCCTTGTGCGTGCTAGGCTTAGTTTTGGTTGGAAAGCTGTTGTTTTTCAAAGATACCATGAATCTAGGAAGAAGGGAATGGGAATATAGGAAGTTAAAAATGACACAAAGCTCTCTGTTCTTACCAAGTTTGAGCCATTTTTCTTGAGTAAAATTCCCTTGACTGTTGAAAGACTTTGTTTAATTTCCAGAGTTCTAAAAAATCTGACTTTGACCATTTTTCCAGAGTTCTCATTGCTTTCATGGAGCAGCTCATTGTCATAAGTTATTGCTCCACCATGCTGAAAGTCTAACCATATATATTTTTAAAAACTATGTGTTTGGTATTTGGATGAAAACTGTGGGTTCCAGGCTGAAAAACAAAGTATGAACTGCATAATAAAACTATATCAGCCTGCTCAAGAATGTGATTCAAAGTTTCTCAGCACCGGCATAAGTTCTGCAGGAATCCTAATTATTTTGAAGAATGTTTTTGTCTGCTAAGGTTCATATCTCCAACGTATTCTTTTGCTTTACATTTCTTTCCCTCAGCTCTTCTCACCACAAAAACAAAATAAATGCAGACTATATAAACAAAAATAGGAAAAAATGAAACAATGACCAATTATATATTTAAAAAATATAATGCCAAATAAATTTGGTATACAGTTTCTCAAATTTTCCAAAACATGTTTAATAAGAAATTTAGGTTTTTAAAAAGTATGTTTCCTGTATGACACACATAACTCTTCTGACATTCTTTTCCTATGAAAATAAACAAAAACTAAAATAAAACCATATATGGGGTGAAAGAAAGAAGGGTTGGTGAAAGTGAGGTAAAAAGAAGCACAATTTGAAAGGAAAAAATTAAATAAAAAATATTTTTAAAATTTTAACAAGAAACTTCAGAGGCCGCTCCAGAATTTCTTTAATGGAGGGAGTTACAATTACAATCTTGCTGTAAAAGTGTAGCTTTAAAAGTAATACTGACAAAACAAACACAGTTTTAAACTTTGATCATGACATCAGCATTTATCTTTAATAGTACAGTTACGAACAAAAATATGTTTTATATGATTTCGATAGCTGGCCTGGCCTTTCTCTACTTTTTTTTTCTTTTTCAATTCGAGAAGTTGTGAGATAAAACAAACATGAATACCATACAGGACTCTCTACATCACCCCTCATCAATACCTTATAATTTTGTGACACAATTGTTAAAAATGATGAAAGACCATTATCATAATATTACTGCTATCTGTAGTCCATTGCATATATATAATGTATTTTTCCATCCTATCATTAACACCATGTTTTAGTACTGTATATTTGTTATAGTTCATGAGAATGTTCTCCTATTTGTACTGTTAACCACAGTCCATGATCGACCATGGGGTTCACTGTGTTATACAGCCCTCTGCCTTGTACAATCCATCTGAAGTGTGCACTCAGTGGCTCTCAGTTTCATCACAGAGTTGTGCTGTCATCAGCTCAGTCCATTTCAAAACGTTTTCATTAATCCAAACAGAACAATTCCATACCCCCTTCTAACCCCCTATTATTGACTCTTAGTACTGATATAATAACTTTCTTGCCATTGCTGAAAAATATTGCAATATTACTGTTAAATATGGTCTATGCAATACATTAGTTGCATTTTTCCCATGTATTGCCATATTCTTAACACCTTGTAATAGAGGAACATTCTTTTATTTACACTATTAACCATAATCATCATCTACCACTGAAATCACTATATTATACAGTCCCTAGATTATTCATTAGCTTTCTTTCTATTGATATTAACCTCCCTAGGCTACCACTTTCACCCACAATCACATTTACAAATCAGCAGTGTTGATTATACTCACTATAATGTGTTACCATCAACTCTAACCATTTCCCCACTTTTACAATCCCCTTTATTAGACATTCTTCATACTTGCCGCATCAGCTACCCCTTCTCAACCCACATGCTATATCCTAGTAACCTATACACTATAGTTTAATTCCATGAGTTATCTCACCATATTTAGTTCATATTAGTGAGAATATACAATATTTACCCTTTTGTGTCTGGCTTATTTCACTCAAGATAATGTCCTCAAGGTTTATCCATATTGTAATATGCATATTGACTTCATTTCTTCTTATAGCTGAATAATATCCCATTGTATGCTTATCCATTCAACAGTTGATGGAAACTTCCAGTTGTTTCCATCTTTTAGTAATTGTGAATAACGCTGCTGTGAATGTAAGAGTGCAAATGTCTGTTTGTGTCCTTCCTTTCAGTTCTTCTGAATAAATTCCTAGTAACAGGATTGCTTATCATATGGCAATTCTATATTTAGCTTCCTGAGGAACAGCCAAACTTTCCTCCACAGAGATACACTATTTTACATTCCCACCAACAGTGAAGGAGTTTTCTGATTGCTCCACATCCTCTCCAGCAATTGAAGTTTTCTGCCTTTTTAATAATGGCCAATCTATGAAGTGTGAAATCATATCTCATTGTAGTTTTGATCTACATTTCCCTAATAGCTAGTGATGTTGATCATCATTTCATGTACTTTTTAGCCACTAGTTATTTGCTCTTTGGAAATTTTCTGTTCAAGTCTTTTGCTCATTTTTTAAATTGGGTTGCTTGCCTTTTTATCATTGACTTGTATGATCTCTTTATATCACATGGAGATCAAACCCTTACCAGATGTATGGTTTCCAAAAATTTTCTCCTAATGGAAAGTTTACCTTTTCACCTCCTTAACAAAGTTCTTTGAAGCACAAATGTGTTAAATTTTGAAGAGGTCCCATTTATCTGTTTGTTTTTTTTCTTTCATAGAGAAGGCTTTGGGTATTGGGTTTAAGAAACTACCACCTAACACAAGATCTTGAAAATGTTTCCCTACATTTTCTTCTAGGAGTTTTATATTTCTAGCTTTTATATTTAAGTCTTTGATCATTTTCTTAAAATCAATTTTGAGTTAATTTTTGTATAAGATGTGAGATAGGGGTCATCCTTTCTTTTAGTTATGGATATCCAGTTCTCCAAGCACCATTTGTGGAATAGAATGTTCTCACCCAGTTCTGTGGTTTTGATAGCCTTTTAAAAAATCTTGACCATAAATGTGAGGGTTTATTTTTGAATTCTTGATTCAATCTCATTGGACAATATGTCCATCTTTATGACAGTACTGTTCTGTTTTTACTGTAGCTAAGTAATATGCTTTAAAGTCAGGAAGTTGGAGTCCTCCAACTTTGTTTTACTTTATAAAGACATTTTTGGCTATTTTGGGGCCCTTACCTTTCCAAATACATTTGATAATTGTGTTTTCCATTTCTGTACAAAAGACAGCTGAAAATTTTATTGAGATTATGTTGAATCTGTAAATCAGTTTGTATAGCATTGATACCTTAACAATATTCAATCTTCCAATTCATGAACACTGAATGACCTTCCATTAATTTGGATATTCTTTGTTTCTTTTAGCAATCTTTTATAGTTTTTTGAAACAGGTCCTTTATGTCCTTGGTTAAGTTTATCCCTAAATATTTGATTCTTTTAGTCACTTGTGTAAATGCAATTTTTTTCTGATTTCCTCCTCAGATTGCTCATTATTAGTGTATAAAAACACTACTGATTTCCACATATGAATATTGTATACTGCCACTCTGCTGAACTTGTCTGTTAGTACTAGTAGCTTTGTTGTGGATTTTCGGGGACTTTCTAAGTATAGGATCATGCTATCAGTGAATAGCGAAATTTTTACTTCTTCCTTTCCTATTTGGGTGGATTTTATTTATTTTTTCTTGTCTAATTGCTCTAGCTAGAACTTCTAGCACAACATTGAATAACAATTGTAACAGTGGGTAACCTTGTCTTGTTCTTGATCTCAGCAGGAGAGCCTTCAGTCTTTCACCATTGAGTACAATGTTAACTGGGGATTTTTCTTATATGCACTTCACCATATTGATAAAGTTTCCTTCTATTCCTATATTTGGAGTGTTTGTATCAAGAAACATTGCTGTATTTTGTCAAATGCCTTTCCTATATCATTGAGATGATTGTGTGATTTCTTCCTCTTCAATTTATTAATGTGGTGTATTGAACTTATTGATTTTCTTGTGTTGTACCACCCTTGCACACCTGGGATAAAACCCACTTGAGTGTGGTGTATAATTCTTTTAATGTGCCCTTGAATTTGGTTTACAAGTATTTTGTTGAGGATTTTTGCAGCCATATTTATTAGGGAAATGAGTCTGTAATTTTCTTTATTCATAGTATCTTTTCCTGGCTTTGGTATTAAGGCAGTGTTGGCTTCATAGAATGAGTTTGGTAGCATTCCTTCCTCTTTACATTTTTAGAAAAGTTTAAGCAAGATTGGTTAGATTTTCTTTGAATGATTGGTAGAATTCACCTATGAAAACCTCTGGTCTGGGCTTATAATTTGGGGGAGATTTTTGATGACTGTTTCTCATTACTTGTGATTGGTTGGTGAAGGTCTTCTCTTTCTTCTAGAGTCAGTGTAGGTTGTTCATATGTTTCTAGGAATTTGTGCATTTCATCTGCTTTTTCTAGTTTGTTGATGTAGTTCATAGTATTCTCATATGATCTCTTTTTTTTCTGTGGGATCAATGGTAATGACCCCTGGATTAGTCTGCCAAAGGACTGCCAATACAAAGTATCAGAAATCTGTTGGTTTTGTAGAGGGCATTTATTTGTGGTAAAAGCTTACATTTCCAAGCCCATAAAAAGTCCAACTCAAGGCACTGTAAGAGGTGCCCTCTCACCAAAGTCAACTGCCATGTTTTGAAGCAAGATGGTGGTTGATGTCTGCCTGGTCTTTCCTTCCCCTCCAGGCTTCTTCTTCCTTCTGAGCTCTGCGGGCCCAGCCTCTTGAGGCTTCTCCTTTCTATCACATGACAGGATCAGAAATGGCAGAGCTCTCTCTTCCTGTGTGTCTGTCTGTCTGTGTGAGTGCCCGTTTATACCAGACCCATCAAGGGGGTGGGACTCAACCTGAGTAATGCCCACTGACATAGCCCAATCAAAAACCCTAACTTGATCTTATCAAGTAATCTTAAACAATCAAAGTCTTTCACACCCAGAGGAATATGTTAGTTTACAAACACAATATTTCTCTTTTTGGGATTCATAAAATAATCTCAACTTGCCACAACCCCCCTGTGATTTCTGATTGTATTTATTTGCATCTTCTGACTTTTTTTCTTTGTCAGTCTGGCTAAGTGTTTGTCGATTTTGTTGATCTTTTCAGAGAAATAACTTTTGGTTTCCTTGATTCTCTCTATTGTTTTGTTGTTCTCAATTTCATTTTTCTGCTTAATCTTTATTATTTTCCTCCTGCTTGCTTTCATTTCTTTCTGCTTAATCTTTATTATTTTCCTTCTGCTTGCTTTGCTGTTCTTTTTCTAGTTCCTCCAGGTAAGCAGGTAGGTCTTCAATTTTAGTTGTTGCTTCATTTTTAATGTAAGCATTGAGGGCTATAAATTTCCCTCTCAGCACTGCTGTCACAGCATCCAATTGGTTTTGATATACTGTGCTCTCATTTTCATCCATTTTGAGATATTTACTGATTTCTCTTGCTATTTTCCTTTGATTCACTGATTATTTAAGTGTATTGTTTTATCACCCTATATTTGTGAATTTTCTCTTTTCTGACCTGTTATTGATTTCCATTTCCATTTGATTATGATCAGAGAAAATGGTTTGTATAATTTCAGTCTTTTTAAATTTATTGAGCTGTGTCCTGTGACCCAACATATGGTCTATCTTGGAGAAGTATCTATGAGCACTTGAGAGGAAAGCAGGTCCTGCTGTTTTGGGATATTATGTTCTATAAATTCCTGTTAGGCCTAGTTCATTCATCATATTATTTAAGCTCCCTTTTCTTATTTATCCTCTGTCCAGATGGTCTACCCTATGATTAAGGTGGTGTAGTGAAGTCTCCAAGGTTATTGTAGAGATGTCTTTTTCTTTCTTCAGCTTTGTCAGTGTGTGTCTCATGTATTTTGGGGCATCCAGGTTAGGTGCATAAGTATTTATGATTGTTATTTCTTCTTGGTGAAATTCCCCTTTTATTATATAATGACTTTCTTTATCTCTTACAACTCTTGCATTTAAAGTCTTTTTTGCCTGATATTAGTATCACTACTCCAGATACTTTTTGGTTAGTATTTGCATAGAATATCTTTTATCAACCTTTTACTTTCAGCCTGATTATGTCCTTGCATCTAATGTGAGTCTCTTGTAGACAACATATAAATACCTCATTTTTTAAATCCATATTGTCTATCTATGGCTTTTGATTACAGAGAACAATCCATTAACATTCAGTGTTATTGTTGTAATGCATTACTTACTTTGTCCATTTTATCATTTGGCTTTCCATTGCCATATCTTAACTATTTTTTGTCTTTTTACTCTTTTAGTTACCCTTGCTAAAATTCTTCATTTCTACAGTCTTTTCAAAGTCTCTCACCCTTTTCTTTTCATTTCAGACTGCAGAACTCCCTTTAGTATCTCTTGTAAATCCAGTCTTTTGGTAATACACTCAGTTTTTGTTTGTCTGTGAAGACTTTAAACTAACCTTCATTCCCTGCCCTGGCCAGAGATGGCTCCCTCATCTGTTTGCATGTTGTTTTTGCTTGTTGTTTTTTTCTCATTGTTTGTGCTCATTGTCTGCTCATTGTTTTTCACTCATTGTTTTTGCTCATTGTCGGCTTGTTGTTATTATTTTGGCTAGTTGTCTGCTTGTTGCCTGTTTTTTTTTCTTTAGGAGGCACCGGTAACTGAACCTGGGACCTCCCTTGTGGCGGTGAGCACTCAACTGCTTGAGCCACATCTGCTCCCTGCTCATTTGTTTTTGTTAGTTGTCTGCTTGTTGTGTTTGCTCGATGTCTGCTCGTTGTCTGCTGATTGTTTGTTTGTCTTCTTTAGGAGGTACCGGGAACTGAAACCAGGACCTCCCATGTGGGAGGTAAGCACTCAACTGTTTGAGCCACATCCGCTCCCCTTAACCCTCATTTTTGAAGGACAGTTTTGCCAAATCAATAATTCTTAACTATCAGTTTTTCTCTTTCAGAACCTTAAATACATCATCATACCAATGCATTCTTGCCTCCATATTTCCTGATGAGAGATCAGCACTTAGTCTCCTTGAGCTTCCCTTGTATACGATGCATTGCTTTTCTCTTGCTCCTTTCAGAATCCTCTCTTCATCCTTAGCATTTGACATTCTGAATTGTAGGTGTCTTGGAGTACGTCTATTCAGATTTATTCTATTTGAGGTGTCCTTCTTGGATATTGATATTGATGTCTTTCAGAAGATTTGGGAAGTTTTCAGTCATTATTTCCTCAAATATTTTTTCTGCCCCTTTTCCATTCTCTTCTCCTTCTGGAACACATATAACACATATGTTTGTGCATTTCTCATTGTCATTTAATTCCCTGAGACCCTGTTCCATTTTTTCCAATTTTTCTCTTTCTGCTCTCCTGTCTTTTGAAGTTTAGATGCTCTGTCCTCCAATTCACTAATTATGTCCTCCACCAAGCTAAGTCTGCTGTTATATGCCTCTAAAATATTTTTAATCCCAACTATTGTGTCTTTCATTCCCATAAGCTCTGTTACTTTTCTTTGCAGACTTTCAAATTTTTCTTTATGCTCACCCAGTGTCATTTATTTTAAGGAGGTACTGTGGAATGAACCCAGGACCTCATACATAAGATGCAGGCGCTCACCCACTTGAGCTACATCTCCTCCCCCCAGTGTCTTCTTAATATCCTTTATCTCTTTAGCTGTATTTTCCTTCAACTCCTTGAACTGATTTAGGAGATTTCCATGAAAATCATTGAATAGTTGTCTTAAACTATGTCTAATCTGTGTCTTGACAAGATTTTTGATTTTCTCCTTTGACTGGGTCATATCTTCCTATTTCTTAGTATGGCTTGTCATTTTTGGCTGATGTTTAAGTATCTAATTATGTTGGTGAATTTACAATTTCTTGGTTTTGTTTCATGGCTTTTCTTTGATTTTTGGTTCACCTTATTTTAAATATTTTAGATTGCCCAGCTTAAGTTATGAAAACGGGGCTAGGATCCACTGTTGGGACACAGACCAGATTCAAGAGTGCCTGGACATGAAAAACTCCAAAGTTTTCTAACTTATTTTAGTTTCCCAGCCTGCCAACAGATGGTCATCTTCAGTGAACCTTTCCACAGAGGTGTCTCTTTCAACTTCCACTCACTGGTGATTCTGGTCAGGGCAATGTAAAAATTCCACATGGACTTCAGTGGCCAAACTCACAGCTTTTTGCCCTTTATCCATTGTGTTTATAATAGAGTTGAGTTCTTTTGCCTACTCTGATACAATTTTCCTGGAAGCCTCTCTCTGCTTCTATTACCTTTGATTGTATTCAGAGTTTAACCTTTTAGATAACTCAATTCTTTACAGGCTTAAAATATGCTATTACTTGGTAAATATAACCAAATATTTTTCCACCATTTTGCATGGAATTCCTTTAAAAATCAAACTGCCCATAATAAAATAATCTCTGTTCTTTGAGAAATAATTTTTGTTGCTGTTTTTCAAATTTTTAGCTGAGAGTTATTATAGTAAGTTTCCTGGTGAACTAGAGGAGAAAGTGTTTTCCTGATGCTCTTGAGGTACAATTGAGCCAAGTAAAAGGACAGAGCCCTCATGTTGCCCACATTGGTATAGCAAAACTTGAAAATAATGAGGCTTTATGAGAACAGGGTATGCGGAGGTATCATTTGGTTGACTTAATTACAGCTGCTCTACCAGAACACTGGGAGAGTTTTAAAGAAAGAATATCTCATGGAAGAATTGCTGCTGCTTCTTATAAATACCAGTTTACTCTTCAGACATCCTCCACAGCTTGTCAGTTTCCTATGACTAGTCACTTGAATTGCCAAAATATTTGGTAAAGTAGGTTTTTGGTATGGAACAAATGAGTAATAAATGACATATTTATTATCAGGTGAATTAGAAATTTCTAATATTTTTCATTTCTTATCTTGCCTTGTTGATTTTTATCAAAAGCTAAGGATAGAGTTTAACAGACAGATTCTTCTATTTCTGTCCTCTGGCAGAGAATATTGGTTTAACATGTTTGCCAAGCAATTCACCTACAATCCTTCTATTTTTATTTATTTGAGTGCATATCTGTACAATCATTAAAAATAAAGTTTCCTTTTCAACTGACTTCTTTTTTTGCCTATAGAACCTCATCCTTGGATTGAATAGTGTAAGGCAGAGGTTTTACTGACAAAATTTAATTGAACCATATCATGGGCTGTGCTTCTGTTTTCTTCATTGTGGCTATTTTAGAGTATGTCTGTTACAAGTTAAGCAAGTGCCAATTTAAGATGTTATGAGAACTGAATAAAAATTACATCTAAAAAATTTCCTTCTGATCAAATATATCCTTGTGCAGCAAAGAGTCCAAGTAAATAATTCAAAGTTATTGTTAAATTGCAAATCTGAGTTGCATAGTAAATGCAGATGTGTATCATTTAGGTAAATGTAACTGGAGATTAAGAAATACATACTATATTGGAAGGAGATTTCTCATTTCAAATTGAAACTGCAGAATGTTTCCTTGATTTTCATGTGAGTTTGATTCTAAGCACTTTTAAATCTTCTACACCATGGAAATCAATTCATGAAATGGATACCCAGAATCCTGTAGTCCTATAGCCTAAAATATGTATGCTGCTAAACTAATAAAAGTAAAATTACCCAGCTGAAACTGAAATTCCAAATTATTACTAAATTCAAACATCTTTCTGAACTTCCTGAAAGATGTTTGAATTTAGCCATGATAATATGTATGTGTGTGTGTATATATGTATATCTTCTTTATAAAACTTTCATTTAAATAAGAAACACTAATGGATTTTTTAAATTAACACTGACTTCTATTTTTATTAAAATTTAGAACACATTTAACATAATTTTGTTCATGGAATTCCTTGACCATATTTTAATGGATCATTCAACAATACAGAAAATTATCTTTTTCCATATAGGAAATCAAATTTTAAATTAGATGGCTCTTAACAATACACATTCTTATGTCCTATAGTTGCTTTAAACTATTTCGTTTTGCAATCTTTCTGCATGTTATCAATAAATTATTTTAAACCTTTTGATGCACTGTGGCTTTGCCATCAATTTTCTGTTGGGACTAATCTCTATATTTGTTTTCTGTGCTCATCTTTCTATCACAGAGGGCTACAAGATGGAAAATTTATTCCCCATATTCCATTGCTAGTTAGTTTCTAACTAGGTTCTGTCAACGGGATGCATTACTTCAAGATTCAGATGGAAGTTACTTTGTTTCTGGCCCTTTCAGTGGCCGTAGGTGCAGGAAACAACTAGGGGCTATCAGGGACTCCATGAGCTTTGGTGGTACCAACAGTGACAGCAAAGTAAACCCTGATCAGAAGTAGTTGAAGTACCTTCAGCAGCATGACTGATTGTAGTGCTTGCAGCAACAGTGGCTGCAGTAGCAGCTGGCATAAGACCCTTCCTGTTGGTAACTATGGGAACTCTAGAAACTCCAGCTTTCTTTAGTTAAAACCCTCCTCTCTCATTTGTTCCCCTGGGCCTTTTAATACATTTAAAGCCAATTTTCTTTATTAACTCTCTCTCTGCTTGAAATATCTAGAACAATTTTTCTTTTCTAGAATGGAAAATGTTCTATTAAAGAGAGAAAAATAGACTTATTCCTTGGGACAATGAGAAGATAAGACCAATAATTGTATATGGCTTCATGCTGTTCAATGTCACTTAACACAGAAAATAGATTTTTCAATGTTAGTGTTGAGATAAATTAAGTCAAGTCTCTGTAGTAGATAGTATTAGCAAAAGTTTCCCAGAGTCTCATCTATTCTGCACAGATACTTGGGAGACTACTGTATTAGGGATGGATAAGAAAGAAACTTCAATTGCTATCATAGTGTGTGTGTGTGTGTGTGTGTGTGTGTGTGTTACATCTACTGTAAGGAATTGCTACTTAAAAAGCTACTCTTTTAATATGTGTAAGCCCTTAATTTGTGCACTTGGAGTGAGAAGATTTTGGTTAAAGCTCATGTTTCTCTTCTGATAAACCATAGGGATGTCAGGATTTCCCATTTCTTGTCTGGAAAATGCATATTAAAATCTATTCCTACTTTCTAGACTTTTTATCTGGATCAAATGGGATGATCTATTTGAAGGTGTTTTTAAAGAGGCTAAAATCTGCATGCATGTGAGGTGTTATTAGAAAAGATTTGTTAGTAGCTGGCAATGGAAGGACCGTGACTTCAGAACTACAGCAAGGGAAAGTAGTTCCCAACTGAAAGAGTGACAGCCTCTTTGGGCATCCACTTTTCTCGCTATTTGGAGCTGTAAAGCCAGAAATGGCTCAAGAACAGAGTGACAGTTCTACGAATCAGGTAGTGGGAAAGAGTAGAAAACAAAAGCAAGAGCCATGAGGTGGAGTTTGCTTCATGTTAATGTCATTGTCGTCCTAGTACTTGATCGTGTTGGCTTAGAAACACTTCTTACTCCCCTTCCTGATGCTGAATGTCCTGAATGCTTATGGGTGCAAGCAGCAGAAACCAGAGGTGCATTTTTCAGGAATGTTATTGCACAACTGAATGGAAAGTTTGTTAAAATACAGTTTCACTGCCTTCAGATTTGTATTCACTAGATCAGGATGTCACTCAGGAATCAGAATTTTTACAAGTGTCCCAAAAGATTCTGTTGTATGAACCTGCATTAAAGCAGTATTCCTCACAAGTATGGCCCCTGGGCCAACTTAATTGGAATTGGCATTTTTACTTGTTTAAATTCCCAATTTATGAGCCTATACTGAGATTTAAAGAGTCTCTAAATTGTGGATCCTGTTGTCTGCATTTTAAAATAACACAAGTGATTTTTAATCATACTTAACTTTGACAACCAGGACCAGTGGGCCAGTTGGTTAAAGGACAAATTCTGCACATGCTCTCTCATCTCCTGCAACACTCTCACCCACTTTGCATCTAATTTCATTGTATTGCCAAACTATATTGTAACCCAGTTTTAAACTAGTTAAAGACAATGGAATTTAAAATGCAAATACCTGGTTTAATTCATTGACAACTATAATAGCTTTGATTTTTCTATGCTTTACAGAACTGACTCCTGGCTTTTTCTTGGTTTCCTCTGTATCCACTTCTAAGGTTGGTGTTATTTCCACATATCTAATGGGCCACTTTTCAGTATTCATTTACCTTAACATTTGCCCTATCTGAGTTTTGTGCTCATACATGTTCCTCTACTTAGAATATTTTCACGGAGTCATCTGGTTAACTCCTACTTGTCCTTTCAAGTTCATCTTAAATATCACCATCTCTGGGATTTTCTTTTTCCTCTCAAATCCAGATTATTCTCTACACTACATAGAGCAACCAGGACCCTCCATTTTACATATACCAAAAATAGTCTCAGTGTCCATTTATTTGTCTTAGTCTCCCACTAGGTGAGTGTTGGCAAATAATTTTTTAAAGAGTCAAATAGTAAATATTTTAGGTTTTGTGGGCCATGAGGTCTTGGTTGCCACTACTCAACTCTGTCATTATAGCATGAAAATAATCATAGGTAATAAGCATGGTTGGGTTCTAATAAAACTTTGTTTATAAAACATTCTATGGGGAAATTTGGCTCATGGATTTTAGTTTGCTGATCCCTGCCCTAGAATTTTAGATGGTTAATTAAACAGGTCCATTCTTCATTCATCATCATAGGCTCAAATAGCAGAACAGGACTTAGTCAATGGTAGGCATGCCATGTTATTTGTTGAATTTAACCTGTAATTTCTGAGTAATAATTAGGTAATCTAAGCACCTTTAAAATATATATATATATAAAATAACATTTATGTAAGAAAATACACATATATATCTATGTATCATTTTACAAATATTGGTATGTACTGTGAAAAATCTTGATTTTTATGAACAATAAAAAATAAAAATAAAAATAAAAAAAAGAAAACTATTTCTCTACCACATAGGGGAATTCTCTGGTAGACAGTATGAGGCATGTAGGGCAACTTCAATGCTCTCAGTGTTTCAGTTGCCAGCTCTCATCTGTATACTCTACTATCCTCAACATGTGGCTTCCATTCTCAAAGGGATCTCATGCACGCATCAAAGTAGAAGGGAGGAAGTAGGGAATCACCTTTCCATTTCAGGGGACTTCCTGGAAGTCCGAAACATATCCATTTACAGGATTTAGTCACATGGCTATATCAAGTGATAAGTGAGGATGGGAAATATAATTGTTTAGCAAGGAAAAGTATGATCAGCTAAAATCAGGGTCTTATTACAAAGGTAAAAAGGGAAAATGGATGTTGGGATTTGATATGTTTGTTAATGCCTGTTGTTTCATATTGCTTGGTATTTTGTTCCAATGTTATGTCTAGGGGTCAGATAAAATAAGCCAAATATCATCTACCTGAAATAGCTGAAATGTGATAAAGAGAAAGGACTACACCTTTCTTAATGTTCCTTCCCACAATATGATTTTATTTCATAAACATAGGAATAGGACTCATGCTGTTTCAAAAGTTTCATTTTTGAAACACCACAAGTTCACATGTGAACTCCCTAATGAGGCCATTTCATGATTAATTTACTTTAATCTCTGGTTCTACACTTCAGAAAGACAAATAATGTTTGTGTTAGGCCAGCCCCACCCATGATTTCTAAAGCAACTGTTTTTTTTGTGCGTGAAAGGCAGACTGAATCATGCATGATTACTAATGTTTACATCTGTTTTCAATCTCTTAGCCAGAGCACAGAATTACTCTTGTACTGGGGCTTACACAGTGATCGCATTTGTTTATTTATATTTTGATTCTGAATTATATGTAAACATGCACAAAGACAACACTTTTACGATATCTGACATCTCTCACATGGTGAAATTATCAGACAGGAAGAGATTTTGGTCTTCTATATGAAGAATGGATATTTGATCTTCACCAGAAGAGTCCTGGGGTTGCAGACTTAAAAAATAGAAATTTGTCAGAGCTAAGTGGTTTTCATTAATGATGTATGACTCTCTTTTCTTTTCCTATAAAATTTTGATTTTTTCCCATTTATATTGTATCTGAAAAAATGGGAAAATGTCTTTTCATCTTTCTTTCTCTCTGTTCCTTTCCTTATCTTTCTCTTTATCTAGCTATCTATCAACTATCAAATCTATTCTCTACATCTAAACCTTACTGAATAATTATGAATCAGTTTTACTTTTGATATCATTCCAATACTATTTTAATATTATATTGTTATTCATTTATTTGAAAATAGGAGATTTTTAAGCCTTCCACTTCTTAGTTGTAATGGTAACTTTGACTACTTTTAGGAATCTAAAATCTTAGAATACTGGTCTTTTTATTGATGTTGCTGTTTTAATTAAAATATTAGTATATCAGAAGGGAAGTACCTATTCTATAATCCTTATTATTGGAAATATTTTTATTCCGTTTTCATTCTTCCAACATTTGACATTTATTCAAGATAAAGCGTTGATTATTTATCCTGTGAAAATATTAAAGTTAGCAGTAGTCTTCTAAATTTAGTATATGAAATAATCACACATCGAGCTTTTAAAAATACCAATTTCAGATCTTCATTTTCAGAAATTCTGATTCGTTAGATATAAGATTTGGCTAATATACAACATTTTAGAAATAAACAATTCCAATATTTTAATACAAATGCCTTGTGATTCATTCTTCTAAAATATTGGGGCAGGTATCTTATAGGTTTGTTTGCCTGTCTCTGTTTAGGTCATTTTCTTCATGGAAAGTACAATCTGGGAATGTGTGTGTGTGTGTGTGTGTGTGTGTGTGTGTGTGTGTTTCTTTCTGGTGCCTTCCTCCCCATCCCTTGACAGTTTATCTAATTTAAGTGAGGAACTATTAGCTGCTAAAATTCTGTGTACTGTCCTTATAAATTATCTCTTTTTTGGGTCTCTATGAATGTCATCCAGTTTCTTACCATTGTTTTTGTAATAAAAGATCCAGATTTGGGAAGTGGATGTGGCTCAAGCGATTGGGTTCCCTCCTACCTCATGGGAGGTCCATGGTTCAGTTCCCAGTGCTTCCCAAAGAAGAAAGCGAGCTGGTGTGATGGGCAGCGTGGCAAGCTGACACAACAAGATGATGTAACAAGAGACACAAGAAGAAAAACATAATGAGAGACATAACAAAGCAGAGAAGGGAGGTGGCCTAAACAATTAGGCACCTCCCTTTCACATTGGAGGTCTTGGGTTTGGTTCCCAGTGCCTCCTAAAGAAACAAAGAAGACAAACAGACACAGCAAGTGTAAGCAATGAGGGAGTGAAGAGAGATAAATAAATTAAATTAATTTTTTTTTTTTTAAATCCAGATTAGAATATTTGGCTATAGCAGGGCTGGGCTGTGTTATGTTTACACACTAGAAGTTAAGAACACAATTGGGATGAAGGCAGAATAGAGTGAAGTTGACTTGCTTTACATTAGGCTCCAATTTTGTACCATTATTTCCATTTTATTTCTTTATATTCCTTATTTATGCTTAGCATGTGCATGCATATGTGTTCTTATCAAATTTGAAATGTAATCCCAAAAAAAAAAGACTAAATATTTATTTGGATGCCAGTAGACTTTGAAAAAGTTCCTTTTAAAAATGTGCCTACATGGTCCATCAGTCCCTTCTATTCAAACCTATATGTGAGGCTGGAGTTTGTAGGTGTACTTCCAGAGACTGGAGCCTCTGGCCTACCTATGTGCCAGCTGTGCCTGGAATCTCGGTGGAGTTGCAATTCTTACCCTACAGCTCAATGGACTCATCCAAGTTGCCTGGTGAGGAGACGACGATGGGCAATGGCCTTCCCAGGGAATGGAGAGGGCCTGCAGCTGCAGGCAGGATAAACCCATCCACCATATCCATGGGATATAAGCCCTCTCTCACTTGGAGGTGGAGTGGACATCACCATCCCAGTCCCCTCAGGATTGGGGGAAGAGTTATGGACTAGAGTGGACTTAATGGTATTCTGTTGTAGACATATTGTGATTCAAGCAATGGAAGAAATTTCAACAGTGAGGTGGAGCCAGTGGCCACTGGATGCTTTCGGGGCAGGGAGGGGAAGGGCAGTTGAAATACAGGGGCTTTTTCAGGACTTGGGGGTTGTCCTGAGTGACGCTGTGGCGACAGATGTAGGCCATTTTACATCAGCATATACCATGCAGAACTGTGTGGGAGAGAGTGTGGTCTACGATGTGAACTGTGGTCTATGCTTGGTGGCAAGGCCCCAGGATGTGTGTATCCTTTGCAAGTGATGTGCCACACACTGAGGGATGTTGGTGTGGGATGTTGTGGGAGGTGTGGGAGGTGGGGAACATGGGAGACCCTGTAATTTCTCTGTGGTATTTAGGTAATTTAAGCACCTTTAAAATATATATATATATATATAAATGAAAGAAAGAAAGAAAGAAAGAAAGAAAGAAAAAATATTACTACTAACCAAAATAAATAAATAAATAAAAATAATAAAAATGTGCCTAAAAATATGACTTCAGTCATCACCAGTTTTATATTTTCCTCCTTTAAAATTACATAAATTTTAAGTATTAAAATTTGAGGAGAATTTTTTTTTGTCTTGAGATTAGTTGGTTAGGTATTACAGAACAATTGGAAGTCAGAGAATGTTGGGGATCGCCTTACACATGCACCTAAAATTGGATAAATCCTAGGAAAGAGACCTACATGGTAGTATATCATTATTATCATTGGTAAGGGCTGAATGTTGTAAGGGATGACACTTGTCAATTTTTAAAATCTATTCAGGGAAACGGTAAAACTAATGAATTGTCTCAATGGGTGGGGTAAGAATAATAAACCAAGTTTTAATTGTCTTCTGATGTAAGTGTTGAGTCACCAGAGTGTGATATGATCCAAATATTGCAGGAGATGGAATATGTAGAACAAAGCCCTATATAGGGAATAATTAGGCCAAAATCTTAGAATGAAGACAAAACAATAATTTGCTCTATTGACGTTAGAGAGCAGGCTCATAGATTTTTAAGTCAATTGTTGGAACTGTTTCAGGGACTAAGCTATCAAAAAGGGTTTCCAGATATCTTCAAAAAAATAGCAGGTACATAAAATAAAACATTTTCCATCTCTATAGGTGTATATATATCTGTGTTTGTTTGAAAGATCAATATGAAAAGCTTATTGATGGTCATCTAAAAAATATTTAATATTGCATTCTGTGTATCTTTTATTTTAAAAATTACTGACTTCATGCTTGATAGCATTTGTCAGTCCATGCATAAACCCTTTTGTTGTTATATTTGAATATTTGTTTTTGTAAAAGGAAAAGAATCCAAGTAATTATAAATTTTAATAAACTTGCAGGAAATGTCCACTTAACAGTGGATGTTGTTTGCTTAAGAGAAATGGCATGTTAGTTGCATTAATACCTTCATCATAAAGAAAATGATAAGGAACCACTTTTTCCAATGGCTAAGGTCCAGCAGTGAATTAGCTTTTTCCTTTTTATTATTATTATTTAAAGAAGCTTTAGATTATGCTACATTGAAAATATTGGGGATTCCCATATACCTCACTCCTTCCCCCACACACACACATTTTTCCCCATTAACAACATCTTTCATTAGTGTGGTACATTTGTTACAAGTGATGAACACAAATTGAAGCATTGCTACTAACCATGGTCTATAGTTGAAATATCTTTTAAAGAAAGGTGTGCCACAATAAGTCATATCAAAATACAAAAGGATTTTGTAGTTTTGTAAAGGAAATTGCTTCTGTAGATATGAGAAACATATTAAAGCAGGATGCTAGTGAAAACAGATAGAAGAACAATATCTTCAAAAAGAACGAAACTATCAGGAAAGTTAGGCTCTATCAAGTATACCCCTGCCCTCCTGTGTAAAAGAAAGTCTACATTATTGTCTCCAAAAGAAACCATTCCAATTTTGACCTTTAACCACCCATTTCACACCCATTCTTCAAAATTAATTAACCTATTACCTTGGTTCTTCTCCCTTTCTCTCTGCACTGAATCTATCTTATTCAGGGACAATAGTTAAGCCCCTATTTAAATAAATCTACTTTTCATACATCTTGTTTATCTTAAAAATGTTATCCATTAGATCTTCTTTCTTTAAGCATTAATATCTTGAATGAATAAACATTTTTAGAGTTTCCCTTTTTTCATAGTCATACTTTGATTTATCAACCTCTGTGTGGTCTTCAATTGTTTGCCGAAACTTCTCGTTGAAAAAATATCAATGTCACTCAATTACTAAATTCAGTAACCTTCTCTGAGTTCTTATTCCCCTTTAGATTTGTGTCATCCCAATATGGGTGTCATTCCATTCTCCATAAATCTTTATTTGGCTTCACATGGTATAGTTCTTCCCTAGTTCTTTCTATATATGACTTTCAGGTTCATATTCCTGTCCTTATTTTTGAAATATAGATGATCTCTAAGCATCTTACCTGGCTGTCTTGTTTCCTTCTTTGTTAATTTCACTGCAACTAACACCACTTTGTGGTTGATCCAAAATTCTTTATATAAAATTCCAACCTAAGTAAAACACAATCTTATATTTTCATCTATATGATAGACATCATCCTTTAGTGTCTATATTGTAAAACAAATTCAAAATATCCAAAATTGAAATATATATGCTTCTTGCAAATTAAAATCACATACATTGCTATATTAAAGGCATTGAAATATCTTGTAGAAAACAAATGCTTAACTTAGATTTTCCAATTGTGTATGATCTTGGATTGCCTCTTTTCCATCTACAAAATGCCTTTTATCAGAATTGGGGTTCTACTGGTTCCTCTGTTGGAATTCAACTTAACTTTAGCAATCTGTCACATTTGTAATACATTTATTATAATTTATTACTATTATCTTCCTCATATTTACATATATGTCTTATTTCCCTTTCCAGATTGAGAGTTCTTAAAGGAAAATTTATTTCTAGTTCTACTATTTTCCTATCACAGGGCCTGCCCTACATGGATATTTACCATTTTTATGGCATGAGTTTGTATCTGAAGTTATTAGACATTTAGGTAGTAAACAAATCGTTCTATTAACAGTAAATTAATTCATAGTTAGAATTTATAGTTGGAATAAAATATAAACAACACTTCTTCCTTCTTCCTGCAGTTGAAAACAAAAAATAAAAAATATTATTCATAAAGATTTTTTAAGTACAATGGATATAATCACCTCAGAGCCTCTCAGAAGATTGGCCTTTATGAAATCTATGGTTATCTCCTTCTTCCTGACTGGATCAGTGAAATGCAATGTAAGACTGTAGAGATACTACAAAGTACATCAAATATTCAGATAGTTAGAAACAAATATTTCTTTTTTTAAGGGTTTAGATACTCATGCCAGCACTAATTATCTTGCTAAAGATTTTCTTGCTGTTAGTTAAAATCAAATTATTTAGACTGGAGGAAATCTTCTCATGGCATAAATGTAAGGAATAAAGAGTCAGATCAGAAATCATGTTTGTGTCCATGAAGAGATCTCTCTCTGAAGGTTTAACTTTACATGTGTTTTCCTCTCCTCAAAATGAGAAAAATAATGCAACTGGAATGAATATTTTCCTTTAAATTTCTTTATTTTCCTTTATATTGAATTGCACCTATTTACCTACATCAATTCAAGTCTAAGGAATAGCAACTAGATTATGCCCCTCAAGAATGTGTTTGAGTCAAATGTTTTGAATCAAAATGTTCTTCTGCTCAGTGTCCCCTGGAAGAGTCTCTAGTCACAGCTATTCAAAACAATTGACACCTTACCTAGGTATAACAGTAAAAAATTCTTATTAGCCTTCTCTGGGTGTTTGGATGCTATTCCGAACTGCTATTCTCTCTTTTAAATATATATTTTTAAATTAGAGAACTTGTGAGCTTACAAAACAATCGTGTATAATGTGAAGAATTCCAATACATCGCCCCTCCACTAACACCTTTCATTGTTGCAGAACATTTGTTACAGATTATGAAAGAATACCATTAGACTATTAACACTAACTATTGTCCATAGTTTGCATTTGGTATATTTTTCCATACAACCCCTATTATTAGCAAGATGTATTAGTATTGCATATTTGTTATAGTTCGTGAGAGAACACTCAAAATTGTATTGTTAATCACAATACATCTTCCATCACATGGTTTGCTGTGTTATATAGTCCCATGCCTTGTACAATCTATCCAAAGTGTACACCCAGTGGCTCTCATTTCCATCACAGAATTTTGCAGTCATTACTTCCGTAAATTTTTAAGCATTTTCCTTAGTACAAAAGAAAAAAAATCCCATACCCCCTTATTACTGACCCTTAGCATTGATATAGTACCTTCTTTAACATTGATGCAAGATTATTTCAATATTGCTGTTAACTATAGTCCTCAAGTTACATTAGTTGTATTTTTCCCATGCATTACCATATCCTTAACATCTTGCAATAGTGGCATAAATTTGTTTTAGCTCATAGAAGTACATTTTTGAACTTGTACTATTAACTACAGTCCTCATCCACCTCCGGGTTCACTATCAGTCCCTAAATTATTTTCTAGCTTTCTTTCATTGACCTTTATGTCCCTACTACCACTTTCAGCCACAAGTCCATTTATAAACCAGCTGTATTAGTTATACTTACTATAATGTGTTACAAATTCTATCCATTTCCACCCTTTTACAGTCAAGCTAATTAAAAATTCTACATACATTAAGCATCAGTATCCTTTCTCAGCCCTCATCCTATTTCTTAGTAACCTATACTTTAATTCTTCATATTTAGCTTATATTAGTGATGCCATACAATATTTGTCCTTTTGTGTCTGGCTTATTTCATGCAGCATAACGTTCTTGAGGTTCATCCATGTTATCCATGTGTCCCAATTTCATTTCCTTTTATAGAAGCACAGTATTCCATTGTATGTATATACCACATTTTGTTTATCCATTCATCAGATGATAGACACTAGGGTTGTTTCCCTCTTCTAGCCATTGTGAATAATGCCGCTATGAACATCAATGTGCAAATGTCTGTTTGTGTTCCTGTTTTGAATTCTTCTGGATATATTCCTATTAGAGGGATTACTGGTTCATTTGGCAGTTCTATATTTAGCTTCCTGATGAACCGCCAAACTGTCTTCCACAGAGGCATTCTACATTCCCATCATCAGTGAAAGGGTATTATTTCTCTACATCCTCTTCAGCACTTTTGTTTCCTGTTTTGTTTTGTTTTTTAACAATGGCTATTATATGAGGTGTGAGATGATAGTTCATTGTAGTTTTGATTTGCATTTCCTTACTAGCTAGTGATAGTGAACATTTTTTCAAGTGCTTTTTTGTCATTTGTATTTCCTCTTTGGAGAAATGTCTATTTAAGTTTTTTGCTCATTTTTTAATTGGATTGCTTGAACTTTTATTATTGAGATGTGAGATAAGTGTCCTCTTTCTTTCTTTTGGATATGCATATCCAGATCTCCCAATACCATTTGTCGAATTGACCATTCAGCCTTATCAAAAATCGCTTGACTGTAGATGTGAGGGTCTGTTTCTGAACCATCAGTATGGTTCCATTGGTCTATATGTTTATCTTTTTGCCAGTACCATGATGTTATTGCCACTGTAGCTAGGTAATATGATTTAAAGTCCAGAAGTGAGAGTCCTCCAATTTCATAATTGCTTTTTAAGATGTTTCTGGCAATTCAGTCCCCCTTACCCTTCCAAATAAATTTGATAATTGGGTTTTCCATTTCTATAAAAAAGGCTATTGGGATTTCTATCAGAATTGCATTGAATCTTTATACCAGTTAGGGTAAAACTGACATCTTAACGATATTTAGTCTTCCAATCCATGAACACGGAATGTTCTTCCATTTACTTAGGTCTTCTTTGATTTCTTTTAGCAATGCATCATAGTTTTCTGAATACAAGTGCCCTACTTCCTTGGTTAAGTTTATTCCTAAATATTTGATTTTTTTAAGTCACTATTGTAAGTAGATTTTTTTCCTGAATTCCTCCTCAGATTGTTCATTACTAGGATATAGAAACACTACTGATTTTTGCACATTAATCTTGTATCCTGCCACTCTACTGAACTCATTTATTAGCTCTAGTAGCTTTGTTATTTATTTTTCAGGACTTTCTAGGTATATGATCATATCATCTGTGAATAGTAAAGGCTTTAGTTCTTCCTTTCCAATTTGAGTGGCTTTTATGTTTTTCTTGCCAAATGGCTCTAGCTACACCATCTAACACTATATTGAACAACAATAGTGACAGTGGGTAATCTTCTCTTCCCCCAATCTCAGCAGGAAAGCTTTCAGTCTTTCAGTGTTGAAAGCAATATTAACTATGGGTTGTTTTTTTTTTTTAATATATGCCCATTATCATGTTGAAAAAGTTTCCTTCATTTCCTATCTTTTGGAGTATGTTTTTAAAGAAAGGATGCTGTAGTTTTTCAAATGTCTTTTCTGCATCAACAGAGATGATTATGTGATTTTTCTTCTTTGATTTATTAATGTGATGTATTATGCTGATTGTTATTCTTGTGTTGAACCATCCTTACATGCCTGGTATAAAACCCACTAGATCATGATGAATAATTCTTTTAATGTGTTGTTGGATACGATTAGATATATTTTGTTGACATTTTTTTTCATTTATAATCATTAGTGAAATGGGTCTGTAATTTTATTTTTTCATAATATCTTTATCTGTCTTTGGTATTAGAGTGATTTTGGCTTCATAGAATGAATTTGGTAGCATCACTTCCTGTTCAATTTTTTGGAAAAATTTGAGTAAGTTTGGTATTAAATCTTTGAATGCTTGGTAGAATTCATCTGTGAATACATCTGGTCCAGGGCTTTTCATTTTGGGGAGTTGTTCAATGAACTGTTTCAATCTCTTCATTTGTGACTGGTTTATTGAGGTCTTCTCTTTTTTCTATGGTCAGTGTAGCTTGTTCATATGTTCTTAGGAATTTTTCCATTTCATCTACATTTGTTTACTTTGTTGACATATAGTTGTTCATAAAATCCTCTTATGATTTTTATTTCTGTGGTGTCAGTAATAATGTCCCCATTTTCATTTCTGATTTTATTTATTTGCTTTTTTCTATGTTTATCTTTGTTAGTCTAGCAAAGGATTTACCAATCTTGTTGATTTTCTCGGACAACCAACTTTTGTTTTTGTTAATTCTTTCTATTTTTGTTGTTGTTGTTGTTGTTGTTCTCAATTTCATTTATTTGCACTCTGATCTTCGTTATTTCATTCCTTCTACTTGCTTTGGGAATAATTTGCTGTTCTTTTTCTAATTCCTCCAGCTGTATAGTTAGGTCTTTGATTTTTAGCTCTTTCTCTCTTTTTTTTAATATAAGCATTGAGGACTATAAATTTCCCTGTCAGCACTATCTTTCCTGCATCCCATACATTATGATACGTTGTGTTCTCATTTTCATTTATCCCAAGATATTTACTGATTTCTCTTGCAATTTCTTCTTTGACCCACTGATTATTTAAGAGTGTGTTATTTAATCTCTATTTAATTTTGAATTTTTCCTTTTTCTGCCTGTTGTTGACTTCCAACATTATTCCAGTATGATCAGAGAAAGTGCTTTGTATAGTTTTGATGTTTTAAAATATACTGAGACTAGTTTTATGACCCAACATATGGCCCATCCTGGAGAAAGATCCATGACAACTTGAGAAAATGTATATCCTGCTGCTTTGGGTTGTAGTGTTCTGTATATGTCTCTTAAGTTTAGCTCATTTATCATATTATTCAAGCTCTTTGTTCCTTTATTGATCCTCTGTCCAGATTTCTATCCAATGATGAGAGTGGTAAATTGAAGTTTCCAACTATTATTGTAGAGACAGCTATTTCCTCACTTCAGTTTTGCTAGTGTTTGCCTCATGTAATTTGGGACAATTTTCTAAGTTGCATATATATTTATAATTGTTATTTCTTCTTGGTTAATTGCCCCTTTTATTAATATATGATTCCATTCCTTATCTCTAATAACAGATTTTCTTTTAATGTCTACTTTGTCTGATATGAAAATAGCTATTCGAGTTGCTTTTTGGTTAATGTATGTGTGAATTTTTTTTTCCCAGCACTTCACTTTCAATCTATTGGTAACTGAAGCAGTTTGGCTTTGTTCATGAATTCCAAAAATAAATATGGGATTATGTTTGTAAAATGGTCTGTACCTGGGTGTAATTAAATTATCATTAGGGCTTTGATTGCGCCATGTCAGTAGGACATTGAGTATCTGCCCCTTGTGGGTGGGGACTCACAGAGAAAATTACATGGCAGAGAGGAGAGTTAGAGTTTTTGAGCTGGAACCCCTGGAAGTAAAAATGCAAGAGAAGAACACAGAGGAGCAGATACATGAGGAAACAAAGAAGGCTCCATTAGACATGGCAAAGGCCCTGGGAAGAGAGATGAGCCATTCGCCTGATAGTCTGCAGCTATAGAGACCAGAGCCCTGAGCAGCTAAGCCCTGAGAAAAATGAGCTCCAGGAGAGGGACGAGACTCATGTCAGCTGAAGCTGATATTGGAAGAAGCTGGGACCACAGAGGGTTCAGAGGAAGACAGAGACTGGACCCTGGCAGACATCACCCACCATCTTGCGTCAACATGTGGCAACAGACTTTGGTGAGGGAAGTAACTTATGCTTTATGGCCTGGTGACTGTAAGCTTCTACCCCAAATAAATACCCTTTGTAAAACCCAATACAGTTCTGGTATTTTGCATCAGCACCCCTTTGTCTGACTAATACAGTATCCTTGGGTCTAAGGTGAGCCTTTTGTAGAAGGCATATAGATGGCTCATTTTCTTGTTCATTCTGCCAGTCTGTGTCTTTTGATTGGAGAATTTAACCCATTAACATTCAATGTTAAAACCATTTAGACTTTTGGTTTTTGTCTGTCATATCTTATTTTCACTACTCTTTTTGCACTTTTAGTTACTTTTACTGATATAATCTTCATTTGTAGACTCTTTTCCAAGACCCTTTCTACTGTCTTTTCAGACTGTATCACACTTTTTAGTATTTCCTGCAAAGCTGGTCTCTTGGTAACAAAATCTCAGAGTTTCTGTTTATCTGTGAATATTCTAAAGTTACCTTTATTTTTTAAAACAATCTTGCTCGTTATAATATTCTTGACTGGCAGTTTTTCTCTTTCAGTATCTTAAATATATCATACCACTGCCTTCTTGCCTCCATGGTTTTGAGGTTTCTGATGATAAATCAACACTTAATTTGATTGGGCTTCCCTTGTATATCATGACTCTCTTTATTCTGGGTGCTTTCAGGATTCTCTTTTTATCTTTGGCATTTGATAGTCTGAGTAGTATGTGTCTCAGAATAGGTCTATTCAGATTTATTACAATGGGAGCACATTGTACTTCTTGGATATGGATATCTATGTCCTTCAATAGGGTTGTGAAGTTTTCTACCATTATTTCCTCAAATATTCATTTTTCCCCTTTTCACTTCTCTTCTTCTTCTGGGACATTCATGACACATATGTTTGCACATCTCTTGCCATCATTTAGTTACCTGAAACACTGTTCAATTTTTTCCCATTATTTCTTTATCTTTTATTTTGTATATTTGATTTCAGAGACCCTGTCTTCAAGCTCACTGATCTTTTCTTCTGCTTCTTCAAATCTGCTGTTATATGCCTCCAGTGTATTTTTAATTTCATTTATTGTGGCTTTCATTCCCACAAGATATGTTATTTTTCTATGAATGTGTATTAGTCTGCCAAAGGGATGCTGATGCAAAGAACCAGAAATCTGTTGGTTTTTATAAAGAGGTATTTATTTGGGTTAAAAACTTTCAGTTACAAGGTCCTAAAGAGTCCAGCTCAAGTTTACTTTCTCACCAAAGTCAGTTACCACGTGTTGAAGCAAGATGGTTGCTGATCTCTGCCTGGTCTCTTCTTCCTGGGCTTCCTCTCTTTCCTGGCATAGAGTTCATGTCTCCCGGTCTTTCTATATCAGCTGCAAAAACAATCAGGTGAATGGCTTATCTCTCCCCAGGGCCACAAGATCAAAAATGACAAAGTTCTCTCCTCTTCTTGAGTGGGTGTCCATTTATATCAGCCCACCAAGGGGGAGACTCAACCTGAGTCACACCATACTCTTGTGGTCTAATCAAAAGCCTTAAATTGATTTTATCAGTAAAAACTGCTTTGAGTTTAACACAATCAAAGTGTATCATACCTAGGAACAGATTAGTTTACAAACATAATCTTTCCCTTTTGGAGATTCATAAATAATCTCAAACTGCCACACTATGCTTTCAAATTCTTCTTTCTGCTCACCCAGTATTTTCTTAATATCATTAATTTCTTTAGCCATCTCATTGAATTTATTAAGGAGATTTGTTTGTATATCTATGATTAGTTTTCTCAACTCCTTTATGTCATCTGGAAGCTTAGTTTGTTCCTTTGACTGAACCATATCATCCTGTTTCTTGGTATGGATTGTAATTTTTTGTTGTTGTCTCAGCATCTGGTTTCCTTGATGTATTTATTCCAGGCTTAATGTCTCTTTTTCAATCTTGGGCTTTCTATTTGATGAGCTTTGTGCTATAGCCCCTCTTTGATAGTTGGTTCAACTTAATTTGGAACTTTATAGTGGCTCATGTGAAAAAGTTAGCCAATTTGATTTTTTCCAGCTCTTTTCCATCTGTTTCTTACCCTTTCTCCCTTTTTGGGTGCAGAGTAGGAGCCATGGATGTAGTTGATACTGTAAGCCATGGATGCTGAAGCTGCCCACATTGCCCTAGGAATTGATGAAATTTCTCCCACCTTTCTTCCCTGCCATAGGTAGAGATGGAGCCGTAGCCATGTGCAATAATCCAGGCAATGCAAGACAAGTCATCTGTAGTTTCCTAGAAAGACTGATGAATCTCCATGCCCCTTCCTCTTCTGCCTAGGGCAGGGGTGGAACTCCAGGTGTATGCAGTAAACTAAGCTGTGCAGGTCAAAAGGGACTGCGGTTGCCCAGATAGACTGATGAAATACCAGGGCCCCTCCTTTTCTCTGTAAGAAGTGGGGATGGAGCAACAGGTGTGAGCAACAATCTGGTATATGTGGGCTGAATCTTATTGCAGTTGCCTGGAGAGACTGAAGGAGCACTACCCCTCCACCCATGTCAGAGGCAAATAGAGCCACAGATATGTCCAACAGTCTGGTCCTTATAGGTCAAAAGAAGCTGCAGTTGCTCTGAGATTTTGAGGAAACACTGCCCGCACCCCTCCTGTCTTATTGGGGCCTGGGGATGTAGCCACAGGTTTGCCCAAAAATCTAGTTCATGCTGGCTGAAAGTGACTGGTTACCCAGAGAGGCTGAGGGAACACTGTCAAGGGTAGGGATGGTGTCAGAGATGTGTTCAACAATCTAGTCCATGTGGGACGAAAGTGACTGCAGTTACCTGGAGATGCTGGGGAAATACCCCCTTCCCTACTCCTGGCCTATCAGGGGTGGGGATGGAGCCACAGGTGCCCAATAATCTTGTCCATGTGGTCTTAAAGTGTCTATAGTTGCCCTTAGAGGTTGGTGCAGGTCCCTTCAGCTTCCTTCCTTCTGGAGACAGAGCTGTAGCCCAGACTAGGGCAGCAAACTGACTTAGGTGGAAAGAAACCTGTCCCTACCATCACTGTGGTTTTCAATCAGACCGCTTCTGTCTCCAGGGATGGAGTTAAAATGCAGGGTACTGGTCTCTTTCTGACTTGCACAAGTTCAAACTTCAGCTGTTCTTAGAATTGGACTTTAGTCCAATTTATTAATCAGTAGCTGAATCAGTGCCCAGATGTATCTTCCTCCCACATTTTTTGGGAAATGGAGCTTCCAACTCCAGCCATGGTATAGCTCTCGAAGCTTCTTGCATCACCAGCTGGGATAGGTACTGGCCTCCGTGGTGCGGAGTACTCTGCTCACGAATCTTCACTGAAGGTGGGCAATCTTTTCCTTCCATTTTTCCAAGGATGTTGCAGGATGCTCTTCTGGTCTCCTGAGCCCCCAAGCAGGTAATTTAAATAGCTTTGGCTGATTACTAACTGCACTATAGGAGAGCCTCACTCTTGGAGTACCGTATTCTGCCACCATTTTGCCCCTCCCTCTGAATGGCAATTCACTTTGAGAACATGAATAGTCTTTAATTCACTTGCGCTTTTGATAAATTTGGTGAGCCATTGGCATTTCTTAGCTTCTGATGGCTGTCATTGTAGCAAAACTAGAAAAAAATTTCATTAGCCAATTTACAAACTGCTTTTCCCTAGTATAGACATTTCTTCCCCAGAAAACACTCAGACTTCCTTATAAGACACCATCTTCACCAAAGGTAGAGGGCCTTTCCAGTGTCCTTTCCAGTACTTTATTCCATTTCCAAGTCCTGGGACCGCAGAGATGTTCTGATGACCTCAGACCCTGGAGAACCAAACCTTTTCTTGTCTTGCCTCTCCAGGGTGAGTCTAAGTATTTTTAGATAATCGTATTAGAGGTAGAGTTCTTAAAAACTATCATTCAAGTCCTTTTTTGTCAAAGTCTTCTAGATACTGAAGAAAAATTATGTTCAGCTGTCTGCAAACATGCTATATCTTCCAAGGTTTTTTTTTTTAAATTTTTTCTTGGCATTCTATTGAAAACTTAAAAGCACATTCTCATACCAATCTACTGGTATTTACAAACCAATGTTGACTTTTGAAAGTCCATGTTTGTGTATGGCAGATTACTGACATGGTCATAGTCATTGTCTCCAAATCACTTGATTCCGATCTTAAAACTTGTAATTTGCTTAATATGCATGTGTACAATATAAGAATTCCTCATGGGAATTCTTATAAGTTATGAAGGTTTCCAACTGTGCCAAAATAAATTGTTATATGACACTAGGATATAAAAATCACAATTCGTGAGAAAGTTTTAAAATCAGAGTAAATATCCCCCATTCAGCTGACTAAGGGAACATAAAATATCAGTCTATGGGGGAAATCCTCTCACCTTACGAAGTCCAAGAAAATTTCTGGGTACTCAGATGTGCCCTCAGGACTGTAAAGTCCAAAGTGCTGTTTCTCCTTGCCTTAGACTAAGAGAGAATTGCTCAGGATTTCAAGTTAGTACCTGCTGTCAAAGGCAGCTATGGCCCAGGGCAGTTGGGAGTGAAGGGGAAGGATACATGATGTTGGGAATATATACTTCAATTTAGTAAGAAGGATGTGCTAAGAATACAGAGAAGTTCTATGCCTGAAAGTGTAGAAAACACGTTGAAGGAATTGTGTTCTGGGATTTTGCTATAGGCAATTCTGTAACACAGTGAAATAAACTGCTACCTATAACTGCATAAGAAAAACATTACCTTGAAGGATATCACCCATCATCAAAACTTCTACCCAAAGACCTGGAAAAATCTTTCCTTAGGACCAGTTAATATGTTGACCTCAATATCTGCATTGTCAGGACTTTGTTTATGATGTTTCAAACAAAGTTTAAAAATAAAACACTTTTATTTACCCTCAGGTGAGCAAACACCTGACAACTGTATGTGGCATTGCTCAAGGACATAATCTCCATTGAGAAATGCAGATTTTATATTCCTTCTCTCGCTGGTATGAACTCTTTAGCTAAGACCTCTGTACTAACTCCTGCTTAACAGGATCCTGTGAGTCCTATGCGTACAATCTTACCTAAATTTACCACAACTCTCTGTCTCATGTACACTTTATAACTTACATCAGATGTCTCCTAGTTGTATTTGAGGAGTCCAGATCCAGGCCACAATCCTATGTGTACTCTTTCAAGCCTGACTATAGGAAATTACAAGGCTTTTCCTGGCAGGCCTCATGGGGGAAGCTGACTTCCCCACACTAGACTTGGTACACAGACAGGCATTGAAGTTTTCTGGAAGGAGTTGCAGTCAAGGTCCCAGGACCCCTTGGCCAGACATGCTTGTTTGCATTTCTGCATTCCTAACTAAGGCACCTCAATTCAGAAGTCTCCTTATTGGGGGACTTGATCTAGACACTTTTCCACTCCTAGCCTTTTTCCATGTCTTTTCCCCACCCCTTGGGTCCATGACAGGAAGATTTTTTCCCTTCTCTCTCCCCCATGCTGTTCGGCAGACCCTCACTTCAGTTACGATTCATGGGGGAAAAAAGTGGAACATTTGAGAGGCTAGGCCTGTTTTTGCCTTTTGCTTACATTATCACAGTACCTGAATAAAGTCTTGATTGTTTGGTTCCTTGTCCTAATCGACCTCCTGGACACCTGGCACCTCAGCAATATTGTCATGCACATAGATCTCTTCTCCAGGCCCTACTGAGGGTTAACAAGAGAGCTGGGGGTAAAGTGTAGAAAAGGAATCCTCCTCCTCTTTTTCCAGCTAATGATTAACATATTCAATCAAGTTTCTGTCTACACTGAGATTGGCCAACTGCCTACAATATAATTATTTTTGAATGTGTGAATTACACTTAAGAGAGAAAAAATATAACTGGCATGTGTCTGAAAACACAAACTTCATATTCCTTTGAAACACATCCTACTTTCTTGAGAATTATCAAGCTGCTCTCACTAAATGCCACTGATGAAACTAAACCAGTACTTTATATTGTGGCTTCCATGCTGCCAGTTGCTGGGGAAAGAGAATGCACATAATATCCTCCAGCTCGAGAGCAGTAACAGCAACTTCTCTTTAAGTGCTTTGGTTGATACCTTCAAGCAGAAGGAACCTAAAGGAAAATATTTAGAAAGAGAGAGGGAAAGGAAACAAGATTGAAAGTAGATTCTCTCAGGTTTCTATGTATCACCTATACGAGCTTATGGCTGGCTATCCCAAGGTTCCAACCCACTTCTGTAGGACATCTTGTTCATCTACAGAAACCCCTTTAACAACCTGGGTTCCAGCAGACAGATGCATACTGCTAAGTAAGATCTGCACACTTCCAACTCCAGGGTGTTGCACACATAGACACTTCTCAAATTTAATGAAGATACATTAACATATCTCCTGGGATCTTGTTAAAATACAGATTCAGATTCAGTAGGTTTGGGATGAAGTCTGAAATTCTGTGTTTCTAGTAAGCTCCCAGAGGTGATGCCAAAGCTGCTGGTCTGTGGACAACTCTTTGAGTGGGAAGACTATAGATCACGATGGAAAGGTATCCCATGGACTTGTACAGCCTTTACTAACATTCACAGTGGCCAGGTCAGTGGCACTAGGGATACCAGAGGTAACAAGGGGAACCTTGTTACCTATTTTGTTTTTCATAAGTTTTTTTCAATCACCAGGAGAAACAAACCAAAGAAAAATTCCTTTCTTTCACCAACAGCATTCTTCCTACAACCTTTCTAAAAACCCACTCCTTACTAGCCTAATTTACTACTTTTACTCATTGGAGAATTCAAGGGAAGCTTTTTTTTTTTTTTTCATCCTATGCAATAGCAGAATCATTTTTTCTTTGCACTGGGGTCGAATTCTGCCATTTGTTTACCAATGTCTGTTCTTAAGAGGACTAGGTAGCTAATCACCAACACTAAAATAAGATCAAGAATTTTTGCTATGAATAAACTATTATTTAGAATGTTATTCAATGTTCTTCATTTTGTTCTCTTTGGACAATAGGAATCAGACATATTTCCTGGAATTAACAAGATCCCAAGGTTCAAATCTAACTTCCTCACATGAAAAAAAAGTAGTTTTGTCTTTTTTTTTTTGAGGGAAGGGGGAATAAGATTTTTTTTCTTTTAATATTTGCTTTTGTCTTTTCCTTTAGATTTGAGTGCATTCTTGGGTTCCACTACTTATATTCTACTATCTCCATATAGAGCAATAAATATTGAATGCACACAATAGAACACTATTATAGGTTTGGGAGAAATCACTAAGAGATAAAATAAAAATATTCTACACTTTTTTCTTAAACACTTTTAACAAGCAAATTTAACATTTACCTTTGATAACATTTTTGTAAAGAAACAAACTAGCATTTATTTTGTTTAAAAGAACTTCTTTTATGCTTTATTAATACTTATCAATAAAAGTGATTTGTTAAAAAAAGCTCCTTTTATTGCCTAATATCTCTTAAAGTAAAATTTCAAGATAGAAAAAATTGTGATTCTCAACCTAATATGAAATGAACACATGTAAAAGCTTTTTATTTAACCCACTGACTAATGAGGCAAACAATTCAAATGAAAATTATAGGTATTTATGTTCTGTACAAAGTTAATATGCATTGTCAGCAGATTTCATTTGCATTGATATTGACAGGGCACATGTGGATTACTCTCAGTTTCCTATAAATTAAAGAATGTCTATCCCTGGTGGACTTCTATAGGAATCAGATAATCCCAGAGCGTAAGCTATATGATGACAATATTCCATCACAAGGACACCCAGTGAACTCTTTTGCACATTTCAAAATCTTGCACAAATTTTCCTGACTCCCTGTATTTGTAATTACATCAATGTTGTTATGATTTTGCTAAAATTGTCATTAAAGCATCACACTTTATAAATTGAAAAAAAGAGTATTTCACTACTTTTTAAATGGATTCTTTCTGAAATTGAAAATAAGTGAAAGATATATAATTAATAAGTTCTAGAGATAAGGCTTTTAGACTTACTTTTAACTACAATTAGCTTATAAAACAGACTATCAGTAAGTGAACTTAAACTCCATTTGGGAATAAATAGTGATGTTTGGGAGGTAAAGTCATTAACTACTCCCCCAAATTAGAATAATATAAAATAATTTGAAGAAGGCAATGAAAAACATATTCACTAAACTTTAATCACTTCAGGAGGCTCAGGGTTATATATCAAAAAGTAACCATAACTGCTTATCACTTATTTTTGTCTCAATGAGTTTTCCATAATTTCTATGACTTTCTAGGTCAATAACCAGAGAAGAACAGTGATTCTTCAATATCCTGAGGGATTTTAAAAAACAAAAACCAAGTGATTTAAGTATTACAAAAGAGGTTGTATTTTGAAGTTTATATTTGCTGTTTAATATTATAGATGCAAATAATTAAGACCAAAAATGATTGCTTTTTCTTTTGACAATTGCCATTGTCTTTCTTGATAACATTCGGATAAGTATTGCCAATTCTGCGTATATTTCTAAATTAAAGAAAACTCTTATATTTTGGCTTTCTATTACTATTATTTTATTTCTATTTTAAACATGACTTCAACCAGTAGCTTTGCACTGTTTCATGACTATTTTATGTTTATATCTTTTCTATACTAATCCGTGAATATGACAAAGTACAGGGATAAACTTTCCCCCTGTAATGTGTTACTTTAATATACACTCAATGAATCTAGTAGTATTACTTTATCCATATCTCCCCCACATCAGGCTCAGTGCAAACCTAGTAATTTCTTTTTTCCCTATAAAGAGATGGAGTTAATCCATCTTGTTCACTAACACAAAGTACATGAAATCTTTCACAGGCAATTAAAGTGACAGAAAAATATATAGCTCTTGCCTCAACCTCTTTGGGATACACATTGTGAGCTGCTTCCTCTGGCACCACTGTGCCAACTTTGTTTCTCTGATCTGTGACTAGAAGAGTAGTTTCATTTCAAGTCACGGATTTGGATACCAACCAAGCTGGCAATTGAAAAATAACTCAGCTGGGGCCATTTCACCCACCAGTGATCTCTGTCTGTGAGATAATTCTTCCCCGAGGTTTCTTTCTCTCTGCTACTGTATTCTTAAAGGCCTAACAGAGGGCAGTGGGCTCGTGCCACTGTCTAAGGTTTCAATTAAGACATGTGAAGATATCCAAGAAGTAATAAACAAGGCTCCACAACAATGCCTCATGTTTGCTCTCAGCCCTAGTTCAGAAATGGCAAGATACTTGAAAAATGTAATTCATTAATCCTCACAACAGACCCCGGAGGTTGAGAGGACAGAGATGGAGCCAGCGACAGGATCAGGTTTGAATAGTTTCTCTGTTGGTTGTGTACATTTGGAGTTGACTGTGAAATCTATGTGGACACACTGAGCCCTATGGTTAACCTCATGGTGCAAATGTGTTGATCAAAGGCACTCTGTCAGTATCTGATTAAGAGCCATGTAAGAGCACGGAAGACATTTCCTTCTGGGTAACAACTCTGATTACAGGGGCTCCTGGAGTGAGTTTTCCAGAAGCAGTCAAGCAGGTCCCCAGGCTCCAGCTGTAGCTATAGGGTTTCTCAATGGCAGAGCTTCCTGTTACTGAAGGCTTCAATTCATTCACAGCTTGTAAATCAGTAGCCTGTAAATCAACATATTGAGCTACTACTGTTTAAAACCCAGTTTCCTCAACAAGCTTCCTTCTGGTTTTGTTTTCATTTATCAAGGGCATGAAAAAAAAAGTGTCCAAATTTTAACACCTGTACCGATGGGAGCTCAGCAGGAGAGGTATGTTGCACCAAGCCCTGCAGTTTTGTTTTTGTTTCAGTGGAGCAGGTCCTCAGTGGCTAAAGTTAAGATAGCGTTCACTCAGAGAAATGATAAGGGCCTATTTTGGTAATATTGAAAATTACAAGTGCTGTATCTTAGCAGTTTTTAATATCTGATAAGAAATATAAAGCTAAAACTGGAATGAGAATGAATACTTGTTTTTATTTGTGTTATACTCTTATAAACATGTGTAAATATTATTTTGAAATTGATCTGAGGTGTTGAATCCAAACATTTTGAGCATCTTATATGACTTAATAAATATTAACAGGATCAATATCAAGAGGACTTGTTAAGAGCAGAAAATCACTTGTTAATGAAAAATTACAAAATAAGACATCAAAAAAGCTATTATTGTGGAGCGAGTGTAGCTCAGTGGTTGAGCATGTGCTTCACACACACAAGGTCCCAGGGTCAATCTCTGGTACCTCTCTAAAAAAAAAAAACTATTATTGAAAATATATCAAACTTCTAAATTCACGTTTCATGTATTATTATAGAATACTTTAGATGACCATAGCAGGTACCACATATGCTATGAAATATTTTAATAATCTTTTAGTCAGTATTGGCATATCTTTTCTACAGGGTTAGAATTCTGTGACAGATGATTTGTAAATTTTAATGTTATGTTCAAAGCCAACATTAAGCATTAATGATGAGTACCCTAATCCTTATATTAAATGCAGTAAGATTTATATGGAAATTTAGTCTATGTCTCTTCTTGGGAATCTTTGATTATGAATACTTTGATTCTGATTATATGGCTTTCACCAGGCTCTCTGAAAAAAAAAGTGGTAAAGGAAATTTTGGAACTAATCCTTTTAAAAACAGTAATTAAATTATTTAAACAGACTTGCATTTAAAGACTGATCAGGCTTTTGGAAAGGAGATTTTTAAGCCAGAAATCTCCTGGGATAGAGCTGAGATGAAGAACTCTTGCTCCATTTTGGTAAGGAAGGCTACGATAGTAGTCTCATACTACTATGAATAGTACACAACCATGCCTTTGGGTACTTCCTCTAACTTCTTTGACGGGATTATAATTCCCTAGGGGGAGAATAAACAGGGAAGGTCAAAATAGCTAAAGTTGCCATATATTACTTACAAGTAAAATCTGTTTCCTTTTAGCATGAAAGAGCTGAGACTCCCAATAGAGTCAAAAGAGCTCAGTGCAATGGTGTATGAGAATTATAAATAAACTATCATAGACCTTTGGGGAAAGGAAGGTACTGGGTAAAGGAAATGACCCTCCCTAATGAGGAAGGAGTGAGAGTTACAGTTAGTGTCCAGAGATTACCATTTTTGAGAAAGGGAAGGTGTCAGGGAGTGGAATCAAAATTCAGGGAATAAATTTAGTTAGGATTGGAAACCAGTACAACCATGATGGAAGCAGAACCTTGCTATCTCCTATGGCTTAAATTTGTAAATGACAAAAATCATAAATTTTTCCACCCATAGTTCTTCCCAAGCTTACCTCTCTCTAATTGTTTACTCTCTCCCCCTCAAGCCCTCTCCACATTTCTCCCTGCCACTTCAGCCACTTATCAGTATCATTCAGAGTTCCCACTCTCTCAAGACCAATTTGTTCTACAGTCTCAAGATTTTATTCATTATTCAACACACATGCAAACCCTAAAAGAAATATAGCTTTGCTCTTAATTTATCACATCCATGGAAACAAGTTTTATTGTCACTTTTCATGCTCAGTCCCCAAATACACAGGATACAGAGCTGCCTTTTATCCTTGCACAGTCTATATTGAAGAGCCAACGCTATTGTAAAGATGGTGTCACTTAACAACTTCTTTCCTGACATTCTTCACATGTTTATGCCAATGATGTCTCTGACTCATTGTAGTTTGCAGTAAAATACTCTTAGTTGATTAATCCATTCTTCCTTGTCATAACTTATGTTTTGACTCCTCACATTTTTTAAATTATTAAACCTAAAATTTAGACATTAAATGTATTTCATGCTTTCATTCACATTTCTCCAATATTAATCAAACTGGTTAACTTATCTGGCTGTGTTTGTGGTAGGGAATTTTCACTTTACACTTCTTCCATGTCAATTCCATCAAAGACCTTCTACATAAAAAGAGAGAGGGAAAGAAATCACCAACTGGATGATTACAAATTCATCCTATCTATTCTAAGCAACATTGCCATTAGCAACTCTAATCACCTCCATTTTCGGTGAGACATAGCATCATAATAATTTAATTAGAAATTAATTTATTAATTCTGATAATAAAATTTAATTAGCAGAGGAGCTGGTACCATCCTCTCCATATAACAAAAAAGCAACCAAAAGAAAACTGGCAACCTATATGGATTCTCTTATAATACAGCTAGGTTTGGGCAGGATAAGAAAAGAAACAAATGCTTCATACTAGACTAATGGTGGGAATAATGTTTCCAAATTATGCAAGGCAATTTTTATCTATAATAAACTTTATTTTTAAAGAAGTTTTTCATTACAGAAAAGTTACTGCAAAAGTGTAAAGGATTCCTTTATACCCTACACCCTTCCCCTCCCATATCTTCCCCTATTAATAACTTCTCTTACAATTGTGTGGTACATTTGTTACAACTGATGGATAATTATTGAAACATTGCTACTAACTAAGGTCTATAGTTCAAAAAGATAGATATGTTCTACCCAGAATCTCATTTGGAAACCTGTGAAGACTGAGCAGAAGAGAATGTCAATGAGTATCTGGCTAGAGCCTTAGACATTGCTTGAGTTAGAAAAAGAATAATGGATGATAGGAAATGTTCCTTTTCTTCTTGAGAGAGGGAGTGCTTTCCAAACTTAGGGAGTTGAAAAGGGGTCTATATCTGGGCGAGAAATGTCTCCAAGTGAGATAAATTTGCCATGAGGAGAAAGAGCACCTGTGGGAGCACACCGTCCCTGTGAAGGCTTCAGTCTCAAGGACACTACCTCTTGTGACTGATATAACAAAGGTTGACTTAGGTACCATTTCAACTTTTATTTTAACTACATTAAATTTCCTTTCTTACAGTTGCATATTATTTTTAAACAAAGCTATGTATATATTTACATGGTAATTGGCATGAATAGATTGGTAGAAGCTGATGGTAGACCTGAAGGCTCAGGAAGGATAACAGGATGAACTACTACCTACCAAGTAATTTCCTAGACAGTTCGCCACAAAACGGATGCGAGAGTAACCAAGCATTTCCTGTTTCACAGGTAATTTCAGAGAGATCCAAAATTCTAAGATATGCCCCAAAGGATCCAAGAAATAAAATTAAACTTCTTGATTACCACTTTATAGGCTAGAACGACCCATAGAAGTGAACAAGGCAGATATATTCACTGACACACCTGGATTACATTATCTCTCTCTGTATTCTTCTTTCCTTTTTGACTACCTATTGAAGTTCCTTTACCATCTCCAGTAGAACAGCTACCATTACAGCTCTCTTACTCTCTTCAAGCCTCTTGAAAACTACCTCAAGTTGAAGTTTTAATCATCCCCATAAACTCAGAACACCCATCTTCCTGTACTACAGATATCAGGGCAATTAAATAAAGATTCCTCAAGTTTTCTTCCTTTCTAGACATGCACACACACACACATGCACATGTGCATAATCCCTTTACCATCACTTGTACTGCTTCATGTGTAAAAGAGGAGTCTTTATGATCAAGAACAAAACCTCAAACTGGACTCTTGAATTCATCACACCCACCCTCTCCAGGCTTTGATATAACCCCTATCTTCTCTTATATTGCATTTTCAATCTTATCATTTTTGCTGCCTCCAACTTGCCTATCTAAAAATGCATTCATCTATTTCCTTCCAGAAAAAAATAGCATAATCAAATTTAGTTGACACATTATGCTTTTTCTTTGTCACTCACTGCTATATAATTGATCCCATCTTTATCTCAATCTATTATGATGACCATAATGTAACCATTCTTTTCATTGTTATCAGAACTTTTGCTCGTCTCAGCTTTCAGAGATTTTATCACCAAAAATATGTTGTTACATTTTCATGCCGTCATCTCACAGCTAGTTGCCCAATCCTAAAAGTCATTAATATTGTACGCAGTATCTTATTTAATTTTTATCACAAATTATATGAGGTATTTATTATTATTACCTTATTGTTTAAATGAAGATGTTTGATATAATTAACTTGTCTAACATAACCTTACTAGTAACTGGAGCAAAGATTTAATCCCAGATTTTCTGGTTCTAGATCCTGAAAATTTCATTAGTTCATACTGTTCACATTAGAAGATATCCTTCCCACTTTAATTCACTGCAAAGAATATGAACTAACACAATATTATAATGACAAAATATTTATTTGATTTAAATTATAGTAGAAGGGTACTATCACTATTAAAGGATAAAAATATATTAGTGTCTGTACTTTTAATTGGCCAAGATGCCAGTAAACGAGAGCTAAGCCAGTGAGAATGCGAATGATGTAGGACCTAAATATCAAATTCTGTGAAGAAGGTCTTGAGGCACTGAGACCATATACCTGAGAAGTATAGACAGGAAGATAGAGAGGCAGTTTTCAAATGCCGAAGATAGATGTGTTAGCTTCAGGAGGCAAAACTAGGACCAAAATGTGGTAAAATGAAGCAAATTTTCCTCATAAAAAATTGAGTTATTAAAATTTGAAAGATCAAAATCATGATTAATTTGTATTACTGGGACCATGCAAAAAAGATGGGTGACCAATCATCAGCATGTTATAGAATAAAATCTCTTCTTAAAACAGATGTTTGTAACACAATTTAAAATATTTTGCTTGTAATAGATAAAATGTGGCTATATTAACAAATCAAAAGTTACAAAGACATAAAGAACTTTAAAAAGAACTTTATAAATTACTAAGAACTTTAGTTTCTATCCTGTCCCCTCCCCAGGCTCTGGTTCCATTCACTAGGTCTACCTTTGTTCAATTTCTTGCATATTGTTACAGAGATATTCTCTCTCTATGCAATCATTTTAAATAATTGGCAGTATGTTTCATACACATTTATGAACCTTCCTTTTCCACTTAGAGCTAATTTCAGGCCATTACTTAAGACATTGTCTCATTACTCTTAATAGCTAGAGTTTCCTTTTCTATATGAAGTATAAAGTATTGCACTTGCACTCTATTTCAAAAAATTGGATATTTTCAGTATTGCTCTATAATAAACAATTCTGCCATGAAAATACTTATGAAAAACATATTTTGCTTACATCTTAGTCTATGTTACTATATAATTCCTAAAATTTAAATTGCTAAGTTAAATGAAATGTGCATTTTAAATACAGATAGTTCTCTCACACAGATATTTACATTGTCCCATGCAGAAAAGGTGCAATTTACACTTTCACAAAATTAAAATTTTTTATTTCTCTTAATATGAATGAAGGTGAACATATTTTCATATTTTAAAAATTAATTTGTATTGTATTTAGCATAACTTCTTTTTTCATACCTATTATAAATTGACTTGAGATCCCCGAAAGAGATATGTTCAAGAACTAACCTCTGTCCCATGTATGTGATCCTTTTTGGAAATAGGATCTTTGATGATGCTATTTTTAGTTAAGATGTGGCCATACTAGATAAGGGTGAGTCCTAATCCAAAATGATTGGTGTCCTTATAAGAAGAGTTAATTTGGGCACAATCAATAGGAGACAGACAGAAAGAAAGCCATGTGATAGAGAAAGAGATTGAGTTATGCCAAAGATTGCCAGCAATCCACAGCCAGAATCCTGCAGATTTCAGAGAAAGCATGGCCTGCCTGGCAACTTGATTTCAAAGTTCCAATCTCTAAAACTGTGAGTCAATAAATTGCTGTGGTTTTAAGCCATCCAGTTTGTGGAACTTTGTTACTGCCATCCCAGTAAACTAATTCAAAGCCTGTTACCATTTTGTTTTGGGGTTATTGATCTTTTTCCTATCAATTTGTATGATCATATGAATACTTCTTAGTATGTTAAATAAATTAGAATCCAACTGCCCTAATTATTGCGAATTTATTTCCTGACTTTTCCTTTGTCTTTGGATTTTGTTCATAGCATTTACACCGATTTTATTTTTATGATGTCAGATTCATCAGTCATTCCTCATATGATTTCAGTATATGGTATCATGTTATGTCTCCCCCACCTCCCGATTGTGTAAAATCACTCTCCCATGTTTTCTTCCACTGCATTTGAATTCCTTTTTTTAAAAGTTTTTGCACATTAATCCATGAGAATTTTCTGTTATAAGGAGTCAGATATGGATCAAAGTATTCTCCTGATAACTGCCCAAATGATCAAATGCCATTAATGTGCACTATATATACCTAATAGTTCAACAGAGGAGTAAGTCTCATAAGAGTTATTCAGGGAAGCTTTATCTTGATATTTACTTCCATAATAACTACAGCAATAGAAGGGAACCTAGCAAGTCATGCACTGGCTCTTAAAGCTCCTTCTGGAAAGTGATACACATAACATCCATTCACATTTATTTGGTCAAAGCAATTCGCATGGCTGTACACAACTTCAAGAGGGCAAGGAAATCAATTCTACTATGTGTCCATGACGAAGACAAAATTTTGAGAGTACAATTCTGACTAATATAATTAATTTAAGAAAAACTGTCATTTCTTGACTATTAAGGCACCATACTTAAGAATATTCTGTACCTGGATAATTCATTAAGATTTTATACCAGATGTTTTATTCTTTGAAACAGCTCTTGCACATTTTTTTAATGTTTACTCTTCAGTTCTACCCTTTTATTACTTATGTAAATAGGATTTGTAATAGAATCTGTTTTACAAATGAAAACTACTGATTTTATGTATTACTTTTTGTACCTATCAATATTATTATAGTCTATTATTGCCCTAAGTGACTATTTAGGTGTTTCCCTTGAGTTTCACAGGTACAAAATAATTTTATAAGAAAATAAATTTGTCTTCGGATTGGCTTATATTTAAGGTGTTCTTATGTCCAGATTTCCATAAATATATGTGGTAACCAATAGTTCCTTGCTTCATTCATTCATTCATTCATTCAGCATTTAATTAATATTTAACATAAAAAGGATATTGTCTTATACATTACAGAGAGGAAGGTGAATAAAACAGAATAAGTACCTGTTTTGAGGAAGTCATTTTATATAGGCATATTAGTGAGTAAATTTCTATATGGAGTGTAAAAGTAATGTCATGTGGATAAGCCTAGTAAAGTTTGTCAGATTTAGCATTGAAATCTAGGAATGACTAAGTGAGTAAGTATGGTCATGTTCCAAGGTCAGTTAATGTCACTTAAAAATAATTACTCAAAAATCATGGAGAATAAACATATTTGTATTTTTAAATATCCATTTGAGTTTTTAATGGACATATTTACATTCTCTAAACTATTAGTTTCCAAATAGCAGGGACAGTATAACTTCTTTTTAAATAATTTGCAGCATCACCTGGTATCATTGTACCCACAGTGAACTCTCAATTAATTGGGACTAAATGTGTTATTAGCTGTCTGATTTAAATTAATTTGAGCTCATGACCTCTCTAGGACAAAGGTGAAATTATTGAGTGTGAATAAACATAGAAAAAATGTTAGCAGGTATGAATAGGTTTTTAAAATATTACTACTGTGTTGAAAGATCTCCTTTATAATTTTATTGTGAATTCAGTTGCCCAAGTTTCCTAGACCTTGCATTTTCTTTTTTAGTGTCATGACTGAAACAAATGACCCGGTAAAATTCAAGGACATTTAGACATATTTACTTTGCCAGGACCAGTTTTGACATATCTTCACCTGGGAGGAAGTGGCCTTTGCCAGTTGCAAGGGCTCACAAGTCTCCTCCCTCCATTTCAGAGGCCTGAGGGTGATTTGAGGACTGATGCTTTTCCAGTTCCCTAGAGAATCTAGTTAAATTGAGACGAAAATAATCATCATAAATCATACAAGGTGTCTTGTGACTTAATATTTTTCATATAACTCAGGGACTACTAACATCATGACACTTGAGTGACATACAGTAATAAGGTACAGAGACCCCAATTATTAGATCGGGGTGATCTCAGAAGATAGAGATTTTTAAAATTGTAATATATAGCTAACAAACTGTGATTAAATATTGGGCCAGAGCAGCAGAGAACCTGTGTCATCTTAGCCCCAATCGATTTCATTATATTGAGATTCCAGCAATATGTAACAGAATTTTAGATGAAATCACAGAAACTGACTAATGCGTATAAAACACATGCCAAATCAGATCTCTGCTCTAAGATTTTTTTTCCTTCATTCTTTGCAACTTTGTTATAAAGGAGGCAATTATTGTAGAGGAGCTAGGAGTACATTCAAAACTAATAGTGCAAATAAACACACATTTTCTTTATTTTTTTAGGTCTTTGAGACTACTTACTTTCTTCAACCATCAAAGATTTATACATGTTGAAACTATTCACATATATGTACTCCAGAGAAATAATTCTTAGATTTTGTTTACATTCTTACAATTAAATTTTTAGTGCAAGAATTCATTTTTTTAGAAATCAAAACATTCATTCAACAAAATTGCCACTTTGCTATTGCTGCTCTTTGTATCATAAAGTGAAGAAAAATAATTTGATAAATATGATTTTTATGGCCTTTACATGATAATTCATGAAGGGAATGGAACTCAAAAACTGGAGATCAAAATTCTCTAATGCCTCCATCTTATCTGCCCTCATTTGTCAGTCATGGATCTTCAAAATCTTACATCAACCTACTTTTCATATTTATCTCCCACTATGCCATTATACTCTAATATTTGCTTAAACCGATTTACATGTTATTTCCTGCACATAGTATACTTTTTCACCTTTTACTTTTTCTGTAGCAATTTGTACAGCAATCATGCTTATCACAACCGTATTTATCTTTTATTATCTCTTTTAAATATCTTGTTTATGAAGTTCCGCAAATTCATTCTGAACCACAGCAATTTATCTTTTTTCTGAGTTTAGTATACGGAGCTTCCTAACCTTTTGCAAGCCATAATATACATAGAAAATCATTTGAGCTTTACAGCAACTGAGGAAAACCAATATACATAGTTATACGACTGGAGGGAACTAAATAGAGAGTACAAATGCCCTCGATGCAACAAGGCCAGGCAAGAATAAAAATCTGGCTCAGCTGCAACCAGGTATGCTTATAGGAAAGAGCTGAATCCTATATCAATTAGTTGACAATCTGCCAGGTGCTCTTTTATAATAGGATTTGTACTATTTTTTATACCATTATTGGACTTTAATTGACCTGTTTCCTGAACACTTTTGAAAGTAGGGATAATGTCTTATATATATATTTAACCATGATGGTGATTTGTATTTTTCACAACATTCAGAAGATTCTCAATATATTATTTGTTTATTCGCATGCTTCTCTATAAACAGCTTATATTTAGTAGCAAAAACTTAATGAAGAGATTTAGTTTCTGATTATAACTAGAGATTGTGTATCATCTTACAGTTCTATCACTTCTGATGTCTTTGATTTACAATTGAACTCTTTTAAAGTTGTCAGTAATAATAATAAATATAGTAATTTGAAGGGAGTTATAACTCATTTATTAATTGACTTTGATGTATGGATTATAGTTAATCACACAGAATCAAAATGTCCTCAGTTGATGTTAATGATTTAAATATTTTTAGTTATAGTGCTATAGTCATTGATAAGACCATGTCTTTTGTTATCTTTTGTTCTTTGTTTACTTGTTTAAATGATTGTTCCTAAAATCCATCAATCTCTTTGAAATAATTTTTAGTGATTTACTGATTTATATAAGCAAGTTCAGTAACCTGTATTTATGTGCTATAGGTTTTGACCTTCAGTTAACCAAATGGCCTACACACAGGATATGATTATGACATATATTGACAAAAAAATAAAACAAATTATAAGTGTTAAAATAAAATATATTTTTAGAATGACACAGACATTTAAAACCACTTTTAGGATATTCAAAATTTAAGCTTTTTTTCCCTTATGTTTGCTGTGCTCCATGTTTTGTGGTTTCTATTGCTCTTTTTCATTTTATAACTCAATTATTTTCTACAAAAATAATTTTAATGTTTCCTCATGCAGTCTTGCAGGTAATTTAGTTGATTCATATTGATATAAAATGCTTTTTCATCCTGAGGTCTTTAGTCTTCTTTTAGCCTCATTCTGAATATTTTTTGACTATTGTGCCTGAAAGTGATAATTTTTAAAGCTGTGATTTGATTTCATAGTGTGTATTTAATTTAAAGAAATTAAGCTTAAAATTATTAGTTTACATTTTATATCTATAATTGCATAACATAAGAAATAAAAAACTTGTTTATGGTAGCAAGCAACAGTAATGGTAAGTGTGATAATGCAAATATTTTCCTACTTCATGTGGCTAATTCCCTATGTGCACAAAAATTGAATCATTGTTTCTGCATAAATTTTCCACCAGCTTTAGACCTACAATAATTGATGTGGTCCAAGGAATTAAAAAAAAAAATCACTAGAATGAGAGAAACTTTTAAAAATAGTATGGAACATTTTCTGGTACCACTTTTAAAAATGAAAAGTAAATCTCAAGTTGATTTTTAAAAACAAATCAATTTTATTGATAAACATTACCAAAGCATACAATTTATCCAAAGTGTACAATCAATGATATGTGGTATAATCACATAGTTGTGTGTTCATCACTTCAATCATTATTAAAGCATTTTCATTATTTCAATAATAATAATAATAATAAACAGAAAAACAATAAAACAAGTATATTCCTCACCTCTCAATATCTTTATGTTTCCTCTGCTGTACATAGCTGCTATTTCTGGCTATTCTTGCACAATTATTTATTTGTTTATTAAGCAGTGTTTTTGAGATATATTCACATACCATGTGATATATCCAAGGTATACAATCAGTGGCTACTAGTATGATCACAATGTTGTATATTCATCATCTCAAAAATTTTAGAACAATTTCATTACCCCGAAAAGAAGACTCCATTTGATAACCAATCACATAGACTGGCAGTCTTCCATTTTATATGCAGGAATAACTTCCTTACGAGCAATTATGTGGATGAAAGCCTTCCTTTCTTGTAAAACTTCAAAGATTTTTAATAAGTCATAATATAAAAACTAAATTTATGCAATTCAAACATTGTAGTTATACTTCTCTAATGAACAACATAATCAATTATAATTAGCTCCTAATTCATCAGATTCCATTCACATTTTAATTCATTAGTGAAACAAACTATATGGTTTACATAAAGTGAAAAATCCTTATTTTTCTATGCCCATTTCCCTGGTTCAGGCCTTAATTGTTGTATCATTCAGACTTGATACAAAAACAGAAACCACTCTATGCAATAAAAGTATAAGTATTTTAATATTGATTTACATGGTTGTTGTAATAACTGGTTAGGTGTAAATTAGTACAAAGTCCATTAGAGGTCAAGTAAGCTTCTGCCAAACATTAGAAAAGCAAACATTAGAAAACTCAGTTTAAAACATTAAAGAGTATTCTTCTCAAAGTTTTTCCACAAAGCTAGTGTAATTCTCAAGAATCTTTGTGATGCTTGTACCTCATGTCTCAGTCATTAGCAGTAAAGGAAATAGTCCTCCAGAATTCATTGGAATACCCCCTGAGAACCTCATATTTCCTATGTATTTTGTGCCTTTTGATTTAGCCTTCTTTTTTGTCTTTCTTATCTTGGACCAACTCTTTCTCATTAGCAAATTAACCTTGAATCAAACCATAATGGCTATTCTGGAAAATGGAACGGCATAGTGGTAGTGCCAAGCTGAAAATCCACAATCTGACAATTCATCTTTGTTGTACATTGCTTTTTTTCCATATTTAAGTTGCGAATAAAGCTTCTGGCTAACATGATGCAATTAACCCCCACAACAGAAGACCTAGATTCAAACTATACCTCAATCACATTTTGGAAATGTGTTACTGAAAATAATACTTAATTTTCCCGAGTCTTGATTTCTTTATTAAAATGGGGATAATAATACCAACACATAATATATATGATGGACCGAATTGTCTACCCTAGTTTGAACATGTTCTTTGTCTTTATCTATATTCTGGTGGATGAGGACCTGTTGTATATAAGATCTCTTCAAATGTTACTTCAGTTAAAGTGTGGCCCAGCTAACCTAGGTTGGGCTTTAAACCATATTACTGAAGTCCTTTATAGAATGAAAGTCAGATGGAAAAAGAAGCCATTGGAAAAGCAAGAAGCCAAAGGAGCATGGAACCTGGAAGAGATGAGAAAGATGCCACCATGTGCATTGTCATGTGACTGGAAAACCATGGAATTGCAAAGATTGCTAGTCAACCAGAAGATACTGACCCCAGAAGGAAGCAAGCCTTCCGGCCTCTGAAACCATAACTGAAAAATTCCTGTTGTTAAACCAACCTATTGCATTGTATTTGTTTTAGAGGCTAGGAAACTAAAACAATATGGATATTAAGATTAAGGAGTAATATGTAAAATTGCATGGTGCCTAACATATACATGTTCAGGAAATTATTTTGGTATTGTGTTATGTTGAGTTTGTTTTGAGGAGAAAGTCATTTATCTACAAGAAAATGTCAATGTCCAAGAGACAATTCTAGTCAGAATAATATCCTATATTAGCATACCATTAAAAAGACCTATAAATTAGTTTAATGTATGGGCAACAAAAATATTCTTACTCATTTTTAAATTCAGAGATTTCCAGGCAGAAATTATTGCTTTAGAAAACTGTTGCAAATTGATTCTAACATCTATATGTAATAAAGGAAGCAATATGCTTCTGTAACTTCTGTTGTGGCAAAGCTAAAAGTGGCTACACAAATAAATCTTGAGAATGTGGATGAGTTGGTATTTGACCAGTGATCTCACCCTTTCAGAAGATCCTCTTGCCCTCATTCAGTTTCTCCTGTGCTTAAGAATATTATGATAGAAACCTCAATAATCTGAAAGGTTGGGAGGTTGCCAATTATAGTCCCACTTGAGACGCACACAATTCTACTCATCAGTAAGCAAGAAGGTGAACTGTTTGAGGAGTTCTTATATTAATGCCATGGTAAATTTGGCAAGTCCGTCATGGGATATTTCAATACATCGTATATGTCATTTGGATTTACAAGCAACCTGCTGAGAAAGCAGAGATCTGCTTTCCTCTGTCATGATTTCAGTGCATATTATGAAGTAATCGCAAATATTTTTCCTTCCTTAAGAATATTTGGTTCTATAATACTCTTCTGAATTAATAGGAAACATGTTTTCTTTCTCTGACTTAGTGGAAGACATGTATATCCTACAGAGACAGTGTCATGCTGAAATTGGCTGATTTTTGCATTAAAAAAATCAATACTGTGGTCTTCTTTAAAAAAAGAAAGAAAAGGGAGAACCAAAAGCATAATTTGACATTTAAAAAAATGAAAGACAACTATTAAATGAAGCACTTAAAACAACTGATAACTGTACTGTTCTCACTGAGGCAAATTTAGACTACAGTCTACAGTCCAGGGTAGATTTATGCTTCCAATATAACTGCATATTATTTCACAAATAACTCTTGTAACTCTTACAATGATAATATTTTTGGAGGAAATATTAAATACCACTTGTCAAGTTGATGGCCTATTACAGTCAAATTCCCTTAAAACTTATACCTATTATGCATATTAAGTATTTTTAATAATTTAAAATTATATAGTATAGCTGTGAGCTGAAATGAGACTCTGATTGATTCCATGTGGAAAACTCAAGTTGCAAAACAGTCTAGTAGAATCCTTTCCTCAGGAAAGAAAATGCACAATCACATTTTAAATGCATGTTTAAAAATTATGATAATTTTTGGAGGAAGGCTCCATTTTGTGTCCCCGTTTTTGGCTGAATCTGTCATATGTGCTCAGTACCTTATTGCAACTGGCCTGTGAGAAGCACACAATTTGCTTTTGCAGAGAAGTTATCCTTGGGCTATGGAATGGCACATTTTATTTCAGGGCATCATAGACACATATCAAAGAAAAGAAGCGAACAAATTCGACTTGACCTACATGGTGTTAGCACATTGGCTTATGTTTTGTCTGTAGTACATTAACATTTACTGAAAATATTAAATTCATTTTATGCTTTGAGAGTTAGCATAGTAAAATGGCAAATATTATGGATGGTGGGATCAAATTGTTTGGACTTAAATCCTGACTAGATGAGTTATGAGCTTCATGATTTGAGGCAGTTTATTTAGTCTATATGCATTTCACAAGTCTTACCTACAAAATAGAGGTTTTCTATCTGATAGACTTTTTTGAAGATTAATTAGATAATCCAAATAAAGTACTTATTACCATTCCTGACCCAGAATTAATGATTAATAAAAACCAACTATTACTTTCATTATTATTATCTATCAGAACAGCAACTGAAAATATATTTTAGATATTTTTGCCTATAATTATCTATGTTCTATTCGCTCTATATGCAATTGCAACTATAGACATAGATCACCATAGACCACCACTCATTTATTTTTCAATATAAATGAGACCACCACTCATTTATTTTTCAATATTTCTTAATTAGTATACTAAACAATTCAACAATACTTACTGAGCATCCACTATGTTCTAAGCACTGTCACTAATGAAATAAATGAAAAGATTTGTTCACTGCTTTTGTTGATTGTGTAGTGCATTATAGGAAGATTTAGGTAAACAGAAGAGGTGAATTTTCTATTTTGTTATAATAAGAAATTTGTCACCCATTTTTATTTGAAAAAGATCTTATATATGACAATTATTTACAATATATATAAAGAATCAACTCACTGAATCCAAGTCCACCTGTGAACTCATTATCTAATATAGAGCTAAATCTGGGTATGATATAGAATTGGAGGTTTCTGTCTAGCAACCGTCTGCTGCCTAAAAACTAAGCATTGCATTTATTCTTAAAGTCATTCATCCATCAAGTCAAAGAGTTGTTGAGTCTTTCTCTGTGCCAGTTTCTGCAAGGCACTCTGAACCTAAACACCGATAAGAAATTTCTCCTCTTTGCCCTCTGAGAGTGGTGGGGGAGTAGATATGTATACAGAATGTAGGTTTATTTATAATAAAAGTGTGACCACAATAGTGTAGAGAAAAGAGAAGTGGAAAGAAGTACCATTTCAGATTTTTTAAAATTGACATATGTAGGTACATGTACAAAAATATATTATGAAATAGGAAGGTTCTATGTAAGAAATATTTTTCTGAAATGTAATAGTAGAAGATATATATTTGGTTGAGTAGAATTGAACTTACAATGATAAAAGGAGAAAATGATAAGTATGAAACAATAACTGACTTCCAGCTTGGAAAAGATTGTCATGATAAAACAGTGAAGAGTAATTTTCTTTTTCCTAAAGACAATGCAAGAGGAATCTAGCCTAAGGCTCCTTATTAGAAAGAATCCCCTCATAGTGCTAGGATGTATTATAAGAAGGTTATGAAATTGCTACTTGTGAATTTTCATGAGTTACAAGCTAGAGATTGCTTCTTGGAGAGAGAGGGCTTATTCATATAAAATAAGCTAAATTAACCATCTGCAGGTAGCCTCCAAGACTGAGCACTAACACTGAAATTTTGCTCTTATGAATGGCTATATATGATAGTATATAAGCTTAAAGGAAAACATATATCAAGTGTGATTTTAAGTTCATATGCCAACCTGAGTAGGTTATGGTGTCCAGTTGTTTGGTCAAGCAAGCACTGACCTGATTGTTACTGTGAGGGTATTTCATGAATTAAATCATTAGTCAGTTGATTATATCTATGGCTGATGACATCTACAGTCAACAAAAGGGATTGCATTTAGCAATGAAAGAAGTCTCAACCAACGAGTTGAAGAACTTAAAGGAAGAACTAATGATTCCAAAAGAGAGAAGAAACATTTCTAAAATCTACTTCAGCCAGCTAGCTTCTCCTGGGGAATTCAATGAAACCATCAGAAACCCCAGTTCATGACTTCCCCTTCTAAATTCAGACCTGCCAATTCCCACAGCTGCACGAGCCAATTCCTCTAAATCTCATAATGTTTACATATATGTATGTGTGTGTATATATATGTGTGTAAATATATATATCTTATATATATCTATACATATATATATATATATGTTTTCTTAGAGAATCTTAATTAATAAATCAAGTCTGACATTTGACATTCTGATGCACAAGATAGCAAGGACCCTTAGATTTCTGACATAAGGTTCTTCATGTTAGTTGGGGAAACGGCACTGATTCTTAGTTAAAAGAGATTATAGGAAAGTATTTTAACAGAAGAAGGACAGACATCCTGTTCTGTTAATGATAGGTATAAATCCATTCCCTGTTGCCTTTGGTGCTTACCTCACAAACAAGGTGACAATGGCAACACCTATCTGATACTTTCAGCCAAGGGTTTCTTAAGTAAACTAATCTTTGTTTGCTATGATTGGAGGAACTTCACATACTTGGACTGACATTAATGGACATTATGAGTATCAGGTTTCCAGTTTTATATATAACTAGAAAATGGCTCACAGCGTCATTTACCTATAGATTCAAATGTCATCTAACCATAGAAAAGGAGCTCTGATTTCTCTTTTGACTGAAAATTTTAGGTTGGAATTTGATCTCACAAGGACTTAAAAAACAATAGAGGAAGAAGTATGTGTGGAGTTCCTGAAGGTATATTTAAGAACAGGTAAGGATTTTTTTCTTTGGTTGCGTGGTATACATTCCTGTTTGTAACAGTTTTTCCATCTGGTTAAAAGTAATAAATTTTGCATTTACGTGAGTTGGCTGAGATTATTACCTTTACTTTCTACAGACCCATACCGAATGAAATTAAATGGGAGAAGAATGAGGAAGTCAAATATTAGGGCTGAGATCTCGACATTTTATAGTCTGTGAAGTTTTAGGAAATGAGTCTTAAGTGGCTCTTAAGTGAGCACAGAATTTGGTATAGTCCATGAAAATCCACCAGCCCTTGGTACATTTGTCCTCAGATGCATTCCTTACCTTGCCAACATTCTGCTTAGTATTTCACAAATACTGGCCCGTCAAGGCTTTGTGCCTTTTCCAGACTCCTGTGTCAGGTGACAATAGCTGGGTTTGCCCAAAAGGAAGTACCCATAGAGAGAAGAGAAAAGTCAAGTTCTTTCTTTCCATCCCTCTCTGCCTCAGAGTCAGGTGGCATTTCTGGCAGCAGTTAACTTCCAAAATATGTGGTTACAGGTTCCAGTGATTCTGCACCCTGGCTCTGGAAACAATACTATCTTTTTTTCCCTCCAGGCTAGTGGTGGTAAAAGCTTTCTCTTGCTTCTCACCTTTAGGTTCTTTTTCACATTTCCCTATTGTTTTTCTGTTGGCTCTTTCATCATCTATGAATCTGATTCCCTGAATTAAATTACCTTTGCTTTAAATATTTAAAGTAGCATCTATTTTCCTGGTTTGAATTAACCAGTACAGTTCTTGGGGTGAGAAGTATTCCCAAAATAGAGATCCTCAGTATGGGCTTCTGAGATTAGTTACTTACCTGCTTGACTGAGGTGTTGTTAATCAATGATTTTCAGTAGTATTATGACTATGTAAATTATCACCTGCGGTTGCTGGGAAAGAAATGCCAGTTAAAAGCAAGACTTTACGAAATCAAGGCAGTGTTTCACTTGATCAAGTTGGCAGTAACTATATATATTCAGATTGCAAGGTGGAATCACCACTTTTTGTGGCACTTCTGATGTCACTGGAGGGTTTGCTGAAATAATGATAAGCTCAGAGCCTTGTACTCTCCACTCAAAGCACATGGGACAACAAGAGAGAATCAAAGCTTAGCACTAAAATAATCTTTGACTTCTTGATGCTTCGTGGAACACACGGTTATGAATCAGGATAAAAATATTATTTTATTGGTGACAGAATCACAATTTCAAGCAAGTCTGTTATGTAAAGGTGAGGACACTAGTGAGGAAGGAGCGGGACCCCAAAATTTGGGATGGGTATACCTAGGTGTACACAGGTAAGTTTGAGAATCTTTAAGCCCCAAGTTTTTCTCAACGTACTTTGCAGGCAGAAGCAGTTTATTCTGCATTGTCTGGGGAAGCTAGCTGTATCAGTCATAGTGTGGACCAGTGCTAATGAAAAAGGGATTTTAAGGCATGCAGGGACTTGCAAATATGATAATCTTTTATAATCCATATGCCTGAAGAAAAATGGGGAAAATATGAGAGCCCAGTCAGACTTAGAACAGGAGCTCCATTAGAGAGATGCAGCCATTACCAGGACTACAATCCAACCTCTTTCTCCACCCAGGCTTCACCCTAAAATCCTCACATAGAAGGAAAGTGATAGAATAGTGCTATAGCCTTCTAAAACCTAACTCTAGCTTATGTACTACAGTTACCATGGAGCCCAATGTGTGATTACATTTTCTCTTCAGTCAAACTGTATAAATCTGGTAATGATAGCATTGACCCCTTTCATCAATACATGCAATGACCTTTGTAGGACATTTGCTGCAGGCTTGGGCGTAGTGGGTTTGAGGTCCTAGTTGTCAAAGGTGGTGTGCATATACCAGGGACCAAGGCCATAGTTCTGTTAAGTTGGAATCTGAGATACCCTACTGGGCAGTTTTTGCTCCTCATGATGCTAAGACAGGGGCAAAGAATATGGATAGTCTGTTGGCAGAGTATTAATCCCAATTTCGAAGGGAAAATTGATCTGCTACACCACAGGAGCAAAGGAAGACTAATCCAAAGAGAATTCACTAGAGTGCCTTTTATTATTTCCATGTCCAGTAATAATGGTCAACAGGTAACCTCATCAATCCAATAAAGAGAAGTCCACTGAGGACTTGGATCTTATGATAATAAATATTTCAGTTACTCTGTCAAGTAGAGAATCTCTTCTTGCAGATATGCTGTCAGATGTTATGAAGAATATAAAATGGCTGGTGTAAGAAGAAACCTATAATTATCAGCTAGTTTTAGTGACCCAGATCACAGTCGGGGACCATGGCAGCTGTAACTTAATTTTTCTCTCACTGCCTGAGGCTATCTCTTTTGTTGATTATAGATGTAATTAGTCATGGATGAAATCAACTGACTAATGATTTAAATCCATGAAATATCCTCCCATTAAAAATTAGGCTAGTGCTTGCTTGACCAAAGAACTGGACATCACAACCTAGCCAAGTTGACATATTAACTTGGCTATTACACTCCTCTTGTAATAAAAGTTGCCTTGCTTCCTTTTTGAGGTGATCTTTCCATCGCTAGGCTCTGAATCCCATCCTCACCCATCTCCATAGGGACTTCACTCCTTGACTCAACCTCTCTCACTCTTTCTTTCTCTCCCTTATACCTTCAATATCTTCTTTCATACTGATCAAATTTTAAACATACAGAAGTCTCTCCTAACTTATAAGCAAAAGGTAAACAAAACAAAACAATTAAAAGCCTTCTCTTCCTACCGTCTTTTCCAATTACCAAACCATTTTTCTTCTCTTCTTTGCAAGCAAACTTCTGGAAAGTGTTGTCCACATTCCCTTGCTCCTCACCCTAACTTTTACTCACCCTTACTCCATTGTGCTTGAGGTCAGCGTTCCGTAGCAGCAGGCGTGTGATTAAATTCCCTCTTTGCTCTCTGTTTCTGTGACATATTAACTCACCACTTTGTGTGTCAATGCCTTAATCTAGTAAATGAAGATGATAATTGTACTCAATTCTAGAGTTGTTGGAACAAATAAGTTTTCGTTTTATGTCAATTATTATTGCTGTTATTATGCGCCCACCTTCTAAAAAAAGGAATTACTAAAGTAACCAATGACAGTATTCTCAATGTAACAGAAACTTCCCAGGCCTTAACATGTTTGTCTTCTCCCTCAGCAGTATCCCCACATCTTCACTTTGTGATGCTGTTGCTTACTGGATTTGTTTTTTTTTTTTTTTTTTTTTTTCAAAACTCTCTAGGTACTTCTTGTCAGTGTCTTTTTTGATAGGACTTTCCCCCCTGCTTACTACTTGATTTTTGACATTGCTCATGTTTTGTCCAAGGTCACTTTCCATTCTATTCTTCACATGGGGAATCTGTTGATAAATTTTTGATAAAAGCACTTTAACTAACTCACTGATTCAATCATTTCTGTCTTGTTAAAATGGGGTAAAAATGATACTGATATTGCAGAGGCTATTGTCGGAATTTAGACAAAACACCTGAAAAATTTGTAAATTAGCATTTTTGTTTTAATGGTTATTATCATCTTTCAGCCAATACATAAGCTTTCCTTTGTGAACTAATCAGTAAACATGTTTTGATAACTTTTAGAGAGGCTCAGTCCTTGCTTTGTGTGTATATCTGAGACTAATATAAATTCTGCACCCTCTTTGATCATATTTGTATTTATTTTTGGTAAAAACTAAAGAAACATCAATAATATATAGAAAAAAGCTGTCCTATTATAAATGCATTCATGGGCATGTCTTAAAAGTAAAGGCTTTAATATGTAACCAGTATAGATTGGAACTGTTATTTTCCCATGGAGCCGCACAGCTGTCTCAATACTAGTTTTAACTCGTTTGCTCTTATCACCAGAAATCAGCCAGAAGCCAAAGGCTTAAGCAAACATTTTGGTTACAGGATCCCAGACATATTTTTTTTGAGGTCAATAATACTGTAATTAAATAGTCCAAGTTTCTTCCATAGGCACTCCTTTACTACAGATAAACAAATTTAATTCAGTAAGTCATAATAAAGATAAACCAACTTTATCCTTGTACATAACATTGAAAGCTTAACATTATACCAAATTTCCACTCACCCATCAATGAATCTCCCACTTGACTTTGACCTTACATCCAAGTCCCTAGTATTTAATAGCTCTAATTGGGCAGGTATCTTATGTATCTTGTTGAATAAAGTAAGAGTCTGCTGGATTCCACATGCATTAAAATGATTGTCTTATGAGGCAGTATGTACTAATGGTGAAAGTATGGGTACTAAAGTCAGCCTATCCAGGACTTTGAAACCTAGAGTCTCTTCAGTTCTTAATTTTTTCATCATATATAAATTCACACACCTTAAAGATTATAGTAAAAGTAAGTTAATATCTGGAAAACATCCAACATAATGCCGTCATATGGTAGGTACTGATGAATATGTATTTCCATTTCCTTGCTTTCTGATTATGTGTGGTTATTGTTTAATTGAATTGTACATCTTTATCAGGAAACCATCCTCTCCACCGGTCACCATGGTGTCTCTGTGGAATAAGTGCAGCAATACATCTTTGTCAACAGAATAAAAATAAAGTGGTTTAAGAATCTCATGAAAATGTATGAATGTATGTATGGGGGGTGCTAACAAGAATGAGGGGGATTAAAGGACCCAGAAATATGAACAAGTAGGTATATCACAGGGCATGAAGCCATTACTAAAGTGAGGAAATTTAGATATCTAGTCCAGAGAACCTAAGTAACTCCCTGCTTCACTGGAAGACCTGAAACAGATTTTGAGAGCACTTCCCACTCCCATTGCATATACAGATGCAAGATCAAGCTAGAGATGTTCTCCAAGACTTGCCTTTTCTTAAAATTGTGCTCTATGAAGAGCAGGGGATATTTATATAGAAAGACTGTCACTGCTATGTATTCAAATGATGGTAAAAAAAAAAAAAAAACTCCCTGGGAATCTGTAAATACTCTACAGAAAGTGTGGTCTCAGATGAATGCTAAGGGATGAAAAGTATTTAACTAATAAAATCAGTTTGAGATTGAGGTAAAAATAAGCTATGTAAGTAAAGGAAATAACAAAAGTTAGAACCAGGGAAAAAGTGAAGCATAGGTTGATTTAAGGGATGACATATGGTTAATTAAAACAGATTGTGGAGGGCAAATAGGTCACATTTGAGAAATAAATCTAGAGAGGCAATTATGGAACTAGCCTGTGGGATTTCATAATATGTAAGAATTACAGAATTTACTTAACTAAATAAAATGAGGAGACATCATGGGATTTTAAGTTATAAAAGACCTGATATGCTGAGTTTTGTGTTTTAGAACAATTTGAGAATGGATTATCCCAACCCTCAGTTGGGATAACTGTTTGGGTGCTTTTGCAATAAAATAGTGATAGTTGACTTAACTGTGGCAGTGTTAGTATTTTGTGTTGAATGGCATCCCAGTTAAAGGTATGTTGATGTCCTAATCCCTAGTACCTCAGAACATGACCTTACTTGGAAATAAAGTCATTGCAGAGGTAATTAATTATCAAGATGAAGTCATACTGGAGTAAGGTAGTCCCTTACTCCAATGTAACTGTTTTCCTTATAAGAGAACAGACACAGAGTGTAAAATGCCATACAAAGATGGAGACAAACAAGGAAAGTTAACCATGTGAAGATGGAGGCAGAGATTGTAGATATGCTTCCACAAACCAAAGAACAGCTGAATCACCAGAAGTTAGAAGGAAGGAAGGAAGGGTTTTCCCCTAGAACCTTTATAGCAGGAATTCTTAGCCACGGGTCCATGAACTCCCAAGGGGTCTGTGAAAAGATTTCAGTGGATCCATGAGCTTGAATTGAAAATAAATCAACTTATTATCTTTATTTTTCTCTGACCTCTAACTAAAATCTAGCATATACATTCACTTATGAATGTATGCAATAAATTACAATAGTATTCATTTCATATCACATTACAGTTGTTGCATATCTTGAAAAATCGCTTACGCTCATCTGTGCTTCGAAATTACATTAGTTGTTAGGACGCTAGTTGAGTGTCATAAAACTATCTGCCGCTACATTCTGAGAAGGGGTCCGTGGTTTTTATCTGACTGGCAAAGGGGTCTGTGGAACTAAAAAGGTTAAGAACCCCTGCTTTAGAGGGAGTATGGCCCTGCTAACACCTTGGATTCAGACTTCAAGTCTCCAAAACTAGGTGAGAACAGTAGGGACAATAGCTAGATCATAAGTTTACCTCTTCCAAATTAAAATACCTAGTCCTCTGCCCTATATGTCACTTGTGACAAAGAATATACTTAATTCATTTTAAAATGTCATCTTGCTTCTCAGATATTTGTAGGTTTTAGAGTACAATACACTAAAGCATATGAAGCATAACGATAGATGAATAGATCCCATTTAACTGATGACTGCAAAAAGTGACCACAATCAAGAAGGAAAGATCTTCCATGAAGAAGGCAAAAAGATTCTGGGTCCTTTTGAATAAAGTAGTCTTGCACATTACAGTCTCTGTTCTGTTAATGGATGAAGAAAGCAGAGTAGAAAAATAAGTTATAGGTAAAGAATAAAGGGGAAACTTAAGTTCAATCTTGAAGACCTTAACATGCATCATGGTATTCGAAAAGTATTCATTCACTAATGGTCCTAACTTGTTCTAATAATTTTTAAAAATTGAAAGGAAAAACTTAAAAGGTAAGAAATTATAATAAGTTTCAGAATGTATTACAAAGAAATGATGAATAGTAAATATTTTATTTCAGAGATTAAGTATTAATTTTCTAGAAAGTTTTACTTACCTTGAACATCTAATTTCCCATAGGTTTCAGTCTAAATTAAACATTACTAGGATGTTACAAAAGGTGATCCTTTATTGCCTATTACATAGAGCAAACTACCTTTAATTTCATTTAGCATTTGCCTCCACATAAAGCATGAGAGTCATTATTCAGCTGTAATTAAAATATGGTTGCAGCATATGCAGACAGAGTCAGTTAACACAAAATTTCATATAAGATAAGAATTATAGATAAGAATTTTATGGACAAATAATTTAATTCAAGATATATAAACAAAATATATTTATCTGTATTCAGAAAACTATAAAACATTGCTAAAAGAAACCAAAGAAGAATTAAATAAATGGAAGGACATTTAGTGTTCATGGATTGGAATACTAAACATCTTTATATTAGTCAGGGTACTCTAGGGAAACAGAACTGAGAGGCGATATGTGTAAATATGTGAGATTTTATAAAATTGTCTCACATGCCCATGGGGATGCACAAGTCCAAATTCACAGGGCACGCTGCAAACCAGTGGCTGCAATGAAGGGCCTTGATAGGTTTCCAGGAGATGCTGGCTGTATTAGGGTACTGTTGGCTTCATAGAATGAGTTTGGTAGCATCTTTCCTGTTCAATTTTTTGGAAGAGCTTGAGCAAGATTGGCATTAGATCGTCTTTGAATGATTGGTGGAATTTATCCTTGAAGCCCTCTGGTCCCAGGCTTTTCATCTTTGGGAAGTTTTTGATGACTATTTCAATCTCTTCATTTGTGATTGGTTTGGAGAGGTCTTCTATTTATTCTAGGGTCAAAGTAGGTGGTTCACATGTTTCTAGGAATTTGTCCATCTTCTCTACATTGTCTAGTTTTTCGGCATATAGCTGTTCATTGTATCCTCTCATGATCTCTCTTATTTCTTAGGAGTCATTGGTAATGCCCCCCCTCTCATTTCTGATTTTATTTATTTGTGTCTTCTCTATTTTTTTCTTTTTCAATCGAGCTACAGTTTGTCGATTTTGTTGATCTTCTCAAAAAACCAACTTTTGGTTTTGTTGATTCTCTTTATTGTGTTTTTATTCTCAATTTCATTTATTCTGCTCTGATCTTAACTATTTATTTCCTTCAGCTTAGTTTGGGATTAGTTTGCTGTTCTTTTTCTAATCCCTCCAGGTGTGCAGTTAGATCTTCAATTTTAGCTCTTTCATTATTTTGATGTAAGCATTGAGGTGATAAATTTTTCTCTCAGGAGTGCCTTTGCAGTCTGATAGATTTTGGTATGTTGTGTTTTCATTTCCATTCATCTCAAGATATTTTCTTAATTTTCTTGCAATTTCTTCTTTGATTCACTGATTATTTAAGTGTGTGCTGTTTAATCTCCATATATTTATGCATGTTCCCGTTTTCCACCAATTATTGATGTCCAGCTTCATTCCATTATGATCAGAGGGGTTTTTTTGTACAATTTCAATCTTTTTAAATTTATTGAGAATTTACATGTGACCCAACATATGGCCTATCTTGGAGAAGGGTCCATGAGCACCTGAAAAGAATGTATATCCTGCTGTTTTGGGATATGCTATATAGATGTCTGTTTTGTCTAGTTCATTTATCATATTATTCAAGCTCTCTGTTTGTTTATTTATCCTCTGTCCAGATGTTCTTTCCAGTACTGAGAGTTGTGTATTGATGTCTCTAACTATTATTATAGAGACATCTATTTCTCCCTTCAGCTTTGCCAGTAAAGGCCTCATGTATCTTTGGGCATTCAGGTTAGGTGCATAAATATTTGGTGTAGTTATGTCTTCTTAGTGAATTGCCCCTTTTATTAATATATAATGACCTTCATCCCTTATAACATTGTAATTTATAATCTTATAAATAAAATATTTATCCAATATTAGTATTGCTACTCCAGCTCTTTTTTTTGGTTATTATTTGCATGGAATATCTTGCTCCAATCTTTCACTTTTAATCTGGCTGTGTCCTTTTGTCTGAGGTGAATCTCTGAGACAGCATATAGATGGCTCATTTTTTTTTAATCCATTCTGTCAGTATATGTCTTCTGATTGGGGAGTTCTAGCTATTAACATTTAATGTTATTACTGTAAAGGCATTCATTACTTACTTCATTTTGTCCTTTGGTTTTCTGTTGTCATATTGTGAAATTGTCTGTCTTTTTAACCTTTAATTTACCCTTCCTAATAATCTTCATTTCTACACTCTTCTCCAAATCTCTTGCCCTTGTTTTTTTTCCTTTCATGCTACCATGCTCCCTTTAGTATCTCTTTTAATTCTGATCTTTTGGTAACATATTATATCCATGTTTGTTTATCTGTGAAGAATTTGAACTCATCTTCATTTGTGAATGACATTTTGGATGGATATAATATTCTCAGCTGGCAGTTTTTCTCTTTCAGTACCTTAATTGCATCATACCATTTTTCTTTTCTCTTCCATGGTTTCTGATGAGAGGTCGGCACTAAATCTTATTGAGGTTCTCTTGTATGTGATGCTTTGTTTTTCTCTAGCTGCTTTCAGAATCCTCTCTTTATCTCTGATATTTGTCATTCTGAATAGTAGGTGTCTTGGGATAGGTCTATTCAGAGTTATTTTGTTTGGGGTACATTGTTCAGTCATTAGTAGAGCATTTTCACTATTCCAATAATAACTTATTAATTTTATATAAAATTACTAAAAAATAATAATTATTTTTGGAATAATGAAAATGTTCTACTAATGATTGAAGTGATGAATGCACAATTATTTGATTGTACCAAATACTATTGATTGTACATTTTGGATGGATTTATGCATTATTAATATGTATCAACAAAAAAATTATATGTACAAATAATTTAATTCAAGGTTTATAAATAACATATATATTCATCATTATTTAAAGTATTAGATATTATATCAATTTTTATACATTTTCATTGGCATTTATCATTCAAACCATTTAATTTATTACTTATACATAGAATAAAGAGCAAGTTTTGCATATTCATATTTGTCCAGTGCCAAGCAATGCTTTGGGGATTTTCCCATGTGATTTCTCATTTTATATTAATAAATACAAAGTCATTCAAGATAAACACATTCTCAATTTTAAAAAATAGTTGGTTTACTTAACTACCTAATAGATGAATTTAATATATGAATAGATAAATATGTTAACATCAGAGAAGTTGAAGGAATTACTCACAGTTCCAAGTTACTAAAAGCAGAGCCAAGATTCAAAACTTGGATATTCTGATTTCATATTTCAGTGGTTCTTAAAGTTTGGTTTCTCCAAATTGTAGCAATAGCAAGCCCTGAGAATTTGTGAGGAAGGCAAATTTTTGGGTCTCAGTCCAGATCTGCTTATCAGAAACTCTGAAAAGAGGCCCAGCAATCTCTGTTTTAGCCCTCTAGATAATTCTGATTCAAGCTATAATTTGAGAATCAGAGTTACAGTCAATATTTCCTTCTCTGTGCCATAAAACTTGTGTGATTTAATGAAATTTCAATTGAAATTTCCATGTGCTGCAGTTCTTCCACATGCTTCTCCAGACAACGCACTGTACTCGGCACGGCTGAATTGTATAGACCACAGCAAAAATTTCCCTTGACTTTGGACTTCTGGTTGGCTTATTTTAATACAAAGGAATGGCAGATTTGAGGAAGAGAAGATTTCAGTGTGCTTATTACTCCAATTATTTCCATGTCAGGTTGCTGTGGGTTGACTTTATTCCTCAGTTGGTTTTCAAAGCAGCTTCCATTTCCAGTTTTCTCCCTATTGTATGGTAAGCATCTTCATTACTAGGAGTAGGAATGAAGCCCTACAGTTGGAGTTGGCTGCTATCTGGTGCATCATGGGAACATAGGTTTGGCACAAGAGAGGATATCAGCAAGTGATTTCTTTATTACTTACACTGCACAAAGGGTCCAAAACAGCAAGGAAAAAGATCCCACCTTGTCAGTTCTCTGGGGAGGTCACCTGCTCAGGTCAGGGTCAGTTAATGGCCTCTGCACACCTCTCTTTGTATCAGAGTTGACAGATACCTGCACTACCTGAGTGCTGAGCTTTTATACAGTCTAGAGGGAGGGGTCTCACTAATAAGTAACTTGTGTGCCCTGGCAAGCAGCTGGGACTTGTTAAGATTTAACTCCCCCCCTGACTGCTTGTTGTCTCTTGTGAAATAGAAATGTACCAAATACCTGCACACAAACAAGCAAGAGGGGGAAAGGAGGGGGGTAGGTGAAGGCTGGGAGATGGCCACTGAACATGTCTGTGACTTTTCTAGCAATTGCTCTATTCTACTGTACAAGTTCTGTGGTTTTCCCACACCATGATCATGACTTTGTTTGTTTGTTTGTTTGTTTGTTTTGAAATGGTTTTAAAGATTTTTTTTTGTTTTAAAGATGCTTTAGATTACATAAATGCTACATCAAAAATAGAGGATTCCCATATACCCCACCCTACTACACTTGTTTATTGTGTGGGTCTCCACCCACTGAGATAACACACTATGACAAGATGAACATTTAAATATTCCATAGAGGCACACCCCAAGTGTGCCCTATCTCACATATGCCTCCACACCTGACGCCCCACACCAGTAACCGTCCCCTGCCATATATGCCAAAAGAACATTACCACCATTGAGTTTTAACCACAGACCTGCAAATCCCCAGAGTTCACCTGCTCCTTCCCTTGACCCTCCCCCCAGTCCCATGGATAGTCCAACCCAACCCCTCCAACCTATTGCGTTCTCAAACCTGCACCACCAAACCCAATAGCATTCTCATCGCACCCACTGCACAACGACACCCTTCCACCTTATCATAGATTTTGCTCATATGGGTATAAGCTCACCATCCTCTACTCCCTTTCTCTCTCCTGTTAACCTATCTTCCAGACTCTAGCCCTCTGAGTCTGCTCAATTTGCTTAAGTCATATCAATAAGGTCATGCCATATTTGTCCTTCATTAACTGGCTTACTTCACTCAGCATAAGGTCTTCAAGATTCACTCATTGCTATCCCGTGTGTTAATACTGCATTCCTTCTTACAGCTGAGTAATATTTGATTGTATGTATATACCAGAGTTTGCTTATCCATTCATCTGTTGATGGACACTTGGTTTGCTTCCAACTTTTGACAATAGTGAATAATAATGCTATGAACATTAGTGTGCATGTATCTGTTCATGTCCCTGCTTTCAATTCTTCTAGGTCTATATCCAGAAGTGGGATTGCTGGATCATATGGCAATTCTATAGTTAGCTTCCTGAGGAACCGCCAAATAGACCTCCGCAATGGCTGCCCTGAACAGAATTGAGAGTTCTGATATAGATCCTTGCATATACGGTCAACTGATATTCAACAAGGCCACCAAGCTCACTCAACTGGTAGAGATAGTCCTCTTCAACAAATGGTGCTTGGAGAACTGGATATCCATAACCAAAAGAATGAGAGAGGCTCAATATCACAATAATTAAAATTATACAAAATTAACTCAGTATGGATCAAAGACCTAAATATAAGAGCCAAGACCATAATGCTCATAGAAGATAATGTAGGGAAGCATTTATGAGATCTAGTAGTAGGATACGGTTTTATTAACTACACCCAAAGTGTGAGCAAGGAAAGAAAAAATAGATAAATGGGACCTCCTCAAAATTGAAAACTTTTGCTCTTCAAAGGAGTTTGTCAAGAAAGTGAAAAGGCAGTCTACTCAATGGGAAAAAACATTTCGTAACCATCTATGCAATAAGGGCCTAATATCCAGCATATATAAAGAAATCCTACATCTCAAAAATAAAAAGACAAACACCCATTTTAAATAATGGGCAAGAGAATTGAATAGACACTTCTCCAAAGAAGAAATACTAAAAAAAAAAGAAGAAATGGTTAAAAAACACATGAAAATATGTTCAATGTCATTAGTTATTAGGGAAATGCAAATCAAAACTACAATGAGATATCATCTTATACCTATCTGACTGGTAGTTATTAAAAAAAAAACAGAGGACTACAAGTGTTGGATAGGATATGGAGGAAAGGGAACATTTATCCACTGCTGGTGGGAATGTAGCATGACCATGACTTTTAAGTAGTTGTTTTATTATACTTTTTTCAAATTACCCAATATGATTGTGTCACACACTAACCATAGGAGCACTGACTAATTTACCACCAGTTTTGTAATTTAACTAAAAAACAGTGATTTATACTGTTTATTTTTAAAATGCCTTTATTAAATTTGAAATGTAAAAATATTTCTCAAATATGCTTAAACTACATCCCAAAATAACTACATACAAAAAATAAATAAATTCAATATTTAGTGTGACACTAGCTGTACTAGTCAGGTTAAGATAATATATACTGCAGTTACAAACAATTTCTAAAATTCTCTGTGGTTTAACACAGTAAAACTTTATTTTTCCTCATATAAAATCTGATAAGAGAAAAGGAAGCTACTTCCCAGCAGTGACTTCAGTTGTCTATGTTGCTTCCATGTCAGAGAAAGAGAGAGATGGAAGACTCACATTGTTTCTTAAATGCTTTGACCCACAAGTAACACATAAACTTTGCTGATGCCCCTTTTGTCAAAAACTGAAATACAGACCCAGCCCTACTACAAGGAAAACTGGGTAAGAAGGCAAAACACATGGAATATTTGTGTTGGGGATTGAATCATGTACCCCACAAAAGACAGGTTCAAGTCTTAATCCACATTTCTGTAGATTTGTAAATATGACTTTTGAAGATGTTATTACTAGTTAAGGTGTGGATTCATTTGTAAATAGGGTCTTTAAAGACCCTATTTAGATGAGGCTAAATTGAATCAGGGTGGGCCTTAATCCATATGATTGTAGTCTTTATAAGACAGAGGAAATTTGACACTGTCAATCAGAGAAAACCACAGAAAGAGACCAAGAAGACAGATCACCATGCAACGGAGGCAGAGATACAAGCCAAAGGAACCCAAGGATTGTGGCAAGCCAGCACTGGAATGCTCCAGACTCTGGGAGAAAGATGGCCTGTTGAAACCTTGATTTTGGACTTCAAGCCTCCAAAATCATGAGACAATTAATTCCCGTTTTTCAAGCCAGCCCAGTGTGTGGTATTTGTCATAGCAGCTGTGGCAAACTATGAGAATTTATAAGCACTAACTGTCCAAAAAGATGATTTGCATTCAACATGGTAAGGGAGAATTATAAGAAGAAAAAGTGATATGGAAAAAAATCCCCATGTAACTTATGAAAGCTGCTTTATTAGCTTTTCTAGTAAATAAGGTCATTTTTTCCCCTTTTTAAACATATAACAGCTTTATTGTGATACACTTCACATATCATAAGTCTTAGTTTGTGAGGGCTGCTATGACAAATGACATAAACTGGTTGTCTCTTACAATGGGAATTTATTGTCTCAAGATTATGGAGGCTAGAAATCCAACATCAAGTATTGGCAAGGTTTGTTTTCTCCGAGAGTCTGCAGTGTTGGATGGAACTGTCTTGCTTGCATTTGTAGATACTCTTTGTTTTTTGGGATGGGGGTTGCCCATCATCATCATTTTGTTACTTGTCCTGGGTGGGTCCAATGAACTGGAGAGTAGGTTTTGGCTGCAACTCTGCTGAGATTCAGGGCTCAGACAGCATATGAACAAATTGAAGATTAAAGTCTCTAGGACATATATTTAATGAGTATAGTGCTAATTACAGGTTCAAGTAAAAGTGACAAAAGAACCATGTGTAAGGAAATTATAAATAAGTCTAACTCTGTTACATTGGGGAAATAGGTTAACATATATTCCAAAGTAGGGCCCCAACAGGGTGCTGATTTCATGGGGTTGTGTGCCCTGCCTACAGTTTACAAATGTCTCTAGGGCCCTCAGACTCTTCCTTACTTGAGGTTTTGTTTACTGTGTCGGTCAGTGAGATCCTTCTGAGAAGTGAAAACCGTAACCTCTGTGATGATCTACTGAGTCACTTCAAAATCTCTTAGATGTAAAAACTCATTTTATTTAATATTTCCCCCTTTTGGTCATGGTCTTTTTGGAAAAATCAAATGCATTGCTAGTTGGTGCTTTGCAATAATGCTTCGGGGCCAGGGAAGCCCATCTTTGGGAGTCATGTCCCACGCCACGGAGAAGGCAGTGAGTTTATATGCTGAATTTGGCTTAGAGAGAGGCCACATTTGAGTAGCAAGGAGGTTTTCATGAGGTAATATAGTCAATAGCAATTCTAGGCTAAGTTTCAGTTTTACAAGAATCAGGTTCATAAGTACAAGCATTAATATCAAGAGCCTGGAATATTGATCCGTCCTCTTTCACTAGGCACTATGCCCTCTGAGATTCTTGCCACTCTACTAGACAATGTAGCAAGATTCTCTAGGATGGGAATTTAATATTTTGTAGGTCATTGGGTGAGTCTCCACCCATTGAGGTAACACACCATGACCACATGAACATATTCATATTTCATAAAGGCATGCCCCAGGTGCATCCTGCCACACATATCCCCCACCACCAACACCCTGCACCAGTGATCCTCCCCTGCCATAGTTGTAACTTTTCTGTAACCCAAAACCTCCCTAAAAAGAAAGCCAAAACAATTTCTTGCATTGTGCCTTTCAGCACCATAAGATCTATCTTTTATGTATGTTTACAATTTGTTCTGTACATTCCCCCAATGTTTCTTATTTGTTTTTTTGTTTGTTTGTTTGTTTGTTTTTCATTTTATTTTCAAAGAAGTTTTAGGGCACAAAAAAGTCATATAAAAAATATAGGAGATTCCCATATACCCCACAGTCTCCCTTATTTTCCCCTATTAATAGCATCTTATATTAGTGTGGTACATTTGTTAAAATTGATAAACAAATATTAAAATATTTATACTAAACATGGTCAATAGCTTACATTATGGTTTACAGTCTGCACCATACAATTTTATAGGTTTTGACAAATTCATTTACTTCTTTAATCATAGTTTTTTTGTTATTGTTTTTATTTGAATATATGTATAACAATTGTTTTGAAGTTTTTGCCAGCTAAACTTGACATCTGTGCCCTTGCATAGTTTCAGATACCTGCTTTTTTCTTGTTTATTAGTCACACTTTACTGTTTCTTTACATGTTTCATAACTTTCCACTGAAAATTTTCAGTTAATAATGGATACTGATATTACTCCCTCCATTTGCGGGGCTTTTTGTTGATATTGTTTACTGGTTTATTTGTTTAGTGACTTGGCTATATTACCTTCACCATGTGCTTATTACTTGGGATAACAGTGTTTTTTAGTGGATCTCTTTCATTTTCTCTTCCCCTCACCTTTTAGTTAAGCTGTCTGACTCTTTGCATGATACCTAACATTTATGCTTCACTAACTGCTAGCTGATAGCTCTACTGTTTTGGCAATTTGGGCCCATTATAATGGTACTTTTAAAGCTAGTCTTTGCTGTTAGTTCTTGCTCCCAGTAGAACTCTTCTTGGCTGTTTTCTTCTCAGGAAAATCTCCATTGTTTCCAATAGTGCCCTTAAGTGTGAACTGCACCACACTCTATTCCAAACAAAGCCGGTTTTCTTTGAGGGGAGCTTCTGAGCTCATTCTTCTTAGGGCTTGCCTCTCCCCCTGGGTATAGCCTTGAGCCACTGCTCCAAACCTGGGTATAAAGACAGAGCTCACGTTTCTCTGATACCACAGGTGTAAGAGAAGGACTTTAGACAAGGTCAGTAGCCTCTGGTTTTTTCAGCTTACTTGTTCTGGTGTGGTGACTTCACTCTATATATGAGCTAGGGTGAAGGAATTCTGAGCCCAAGTATTCTTAACCTGCTGTGTCTATAAAAGAGCCTAGGCATGAGTTGGTTTGTGTGGAAGGGACCCCCAACCTCTTTCAATGCATTTTTCTGGAATTAGCTTCTGCAAAATGGAGCTGGAGAGAGAATTAGAATACTGGCAGCCTGACCTTCCTTGGGAGAAACTCTAGCTCTTAGCTGGGAGCAAAGGAGAGAGGAAGCCTCATCTTACCAGCCAAACCTGACAGTAATGGAGATGCTGTCATGCTGAGCTTGGAGTAGGAGGGAGAGACAGAGGATCTTTTCTGAAGTGCCACAAACTCTCATTGTTCTTAACTTAATTTAATAGATTTTTTTGAAAAAAATGTCTTCATATTTTGTTTTCCCCCAAGGATTACAGAGACTTTAAGTGTACTTTGTTGTTTTTTATAATTTTCTCCAATTATTGTTGTTTCTCTAGGGAGAGTGTCCAGGGAAGTACCCACATTACCACTCTCTGTGGTATGTGGATTTGTAACACATTTTAATTCCAATTTTTTTCTTGAGGTTTCTCTTTTCTGAGTAATCAAAATACGAAAGACTCTATATCACCACAACCCTACTCCATTGAAGCACAGGGGCTTATTTAATACAGAAGGTCATTCTTATTGCCAAGTGCAGATGAGAAAACAGGAAAAATCTGTCCAGTTCCCAATACTTTTTGATACTAGCATATGATGCTGTCACTGAACACTCCTCCCACCCCCCCACCCCATTCTAGTGAATAACTGTCCATAGTGAGGATTCTATTCTTGGTGACTCATATCTCTACACCAATCATGGGATTGGAGTTCAATGTATTATCTTATTCTCTTCAGTCTTAAATGCCCAGCTCATACTTATCTGCCAGGGACAAGTCTAGAAAACACTATCAGCTGTGGTCACATATTTGCTGGAACCAGCTTTCCACAGAAAATATCCAGCCCTGGTTGTGAGACTGGGTTCATAAAGAAGATTCCCTTTCCTTCATGGTGAGTTTTGTGTGTACATATGTGTGTGTGTCCTTAATAAATGTCTTCAGAGACAATATCAGATTAATCACATTCCACCATAGAAGATTTCATAATATTAAACTTGAAAAAGAACATGATTATTGTCTTAATCCCTTTCATCTCAGGAGGTTCATTTGCCCTTTGCAAATATGTCTACTTCCTACCTATCTAGCAGTTATGCATTCAAGTTGCTTTGGGTGAGATTCAGGCCAGAAATATCTTATAAGACCATTCTCCAGAAACAATAGCATCCTATTTGCCTCATATTTACATGTGTAATAGGAACTATTCCAATGACTCTTCCCTGAACAAATTCTCTTCAAGGTGACTTGCTCTGTCTAGCAATAAAAAGAGGGCTGATAGGGTAATTTTATAAGATTTAAATTTATTTTCTTTTTACTAAGAAATCCTATTACACATTTAAGAAAATTTTAATTGAAAGATTAGAAAGCCCAAAAACTGACAAATCATGGAAATCATTCTAAAGTTTAATGCATTCACAGTTCCACTATAGTTTATTTATTATCTCTATCAATTCTGCGAAATAAGCAATGCATTCTTGTTCTTGTCCTCATGGGTACACATGTATTTGACAAGGACGTTGGTGATAGATTTTGCTAAACAAATCACAGTATATAGTTTACACACAGAGATGAGGTTGTTATACATTCTCCCAAAAGGATATTCATATTTGATAAATCACTGATTGAAATCTGAGTCAATTAAGTTGTGATGACCTACTGGCGAATGCATTCTCCATAAAGACAATGTCAGTCTTTTATTACAGTCTGCCTGTGTAGAGAAGAGCCAAGTTAGGCCCACATCACATTTAATTTCTTATTCCTCAAATACACACAATGTTTTAATTCACAATGATCAAATCTACCTGGAGGTCTCCTGTTTTATTAGGCCAAGTTAAAAGTCTTGCTTAGAATTTCCACTTTTTAATTAAAGCAAAAGACTTGAATCTCCTATAATGAAAAACAAGTATGTAACATTGCATTGATTTTATTTCTATTTTCCCTTTTTAGAACTTGAAATAGAAAATTTTATTATATTCTACATGTTAAATGATGAAATGTTTGAAAATATTTTGGTTTTATAATATTAAAACAACATACTAATTTCTAGGGCAAAATATGGTTATTTACTTTCACCTTTCATTACTACTCTCTCCTTTCTCCACAGAAGTAAATATTGTCACTAGTTATTGTGTTTTCTCATTACGTTTCTGTTCATTTCTAAAGATATTTTACAAGATGGTGAATGGAGCTTTCCTTATCTTGGGTTTTGACTAAAGACCTAAAGTTAATGACAATATCTTGCCAGATGCTTGTCATGTATCCTCCTCCCCCCAAAAAGACATTGTCAAGTTCTAATCCCTTATCCCATGAATATGACTTTATATGGAAATAGAGACTTTGAAGATGTGATTAGCTAAGATGACACCAAACTGGTGTGCCTTAATCCAATTAACTAGCTTCCTTGTAAGAAAAAGAAATTTGGGCTCAGGCATAGACAGAGGGCAGAAGGTCATGTAAGGATGGAGGAGAGAGAGATTGAAGTGATGCATTATCACCAAGAATTATCAGCAAACACCAGAAGCTGGAACAGGCAAGGAATAATTCTTCCCTACATGTTTCAGATGGAGAATTTCCTTGCCAACACCTTGATTTCAGCCTTTTATCCTCTAGAACTGTGAGACAATAAATTTCTGTTGTTTTGAGCCACATAATTTGTGGCACTTTGTTATGGCAACCCTAGGAAACTAAGACATATCCCAACAACACTTACTATTCAGTGGCCAAAAGAGTTCTTTAATCTTCACTCCACTACCTTAGCTACTGTATATAAATGAAGAAAATAAATCAGATTGTCGGTCTAATAGGCATTCCCTTTCTCTCTCTCACAGACAGGAGTTGGGGAGGGATAGAAGCAGAGCTCTTCCCCTCCTTCCCAAAACCCAGACAACTGAATATCTTCAAAAGACAATTTTAGAGATTGAGAAGGTACGCCAGAAGCAAAGACTTTTTTTTTTTTTTTTTTTTTCCGTCTCAGACGGAAGTTTTCTAAATGGCAACCATTCTTCAGTCCACTCAGGTAATTTTAGATGTGGTACATGGAGAGAATACTTGTAAGAGACTAATGTGTCGCCTAAAACACAGGTATGGCCAGTTCTCTCTCAGAGTATTATTGGGGCTTTCACAGCCCAAGTTAGCAGGGAATGGAGACAGTTGCTAAAGAGAAATTTGTATTCCCGTTATTTGTCTTTGAGGTTTCACGAAAAATTTCATGAGCTAAATAAGGCTACTATTACAAATACTGCAAACTTGTTTTGTCTTAACAACAAGAATTTATTGGTTTTTTATTTTAAAGGGTAGAATTTCAACATCGAGATATTGACAGGGCCTGCTTTCTCCCTGGCAATCCTCCATCACATGGTGAGCTCTCTCTCTGTGTCTGCTACTCTCTGCTGACTTCTGGCTTCATCCGTGGCTTGCTCCTCACTGACTGCATCCAAATTTCCTCTCTTTGTAAGGCCTTCATTCATAAGGATCCAGAGCTAAATTTCACCTGGCTGCATCTTAACTAATAATAACATCTTTAAAGGTCCTATTCACAAATGGATTCACACGCAGGCACATAAATTAAGATATGAATATGTCTTTTGTGGGCAACATGATATTCAATCTATCATAGATATTGGAAAAGCATGAAGATACTCTGTCCAAAAGAGACCTCAGGAGTAAAAGACTGAAGTATGTCTCCACAGACAATAACTGAAGACATAGTTCTTCTACTGACTTCTCATTACCTCATTATTTCTTCTTTGCTGTTATTAGATGTACTTTAAAAATATATATATTTATTTTAAAGAAATTCTAGATTACATAAATGTTACATAAAAAATATAGGGGAGTCCCATATGCTCCACTCCGTCCCCCTCCCACACCTTCCCAAATTTTTTTTTTTTTTTTAAAGATTTATTTATTTTATTTATTTATCCCCCCCTTGCTGCTTGTGTTTTACTGTGTCCATTCGCTGTGCGTTTTGGGCTGACCTGCAGGCCTCCCGCATGGTAAATGGGGGCTCTATCGATTGAGCCACACCCGCTTCCTGCTGTGAGGTCTTGCTGCATCAGCCTACAGCGCCATACGGGCTGGCCGGCCTGCCCTCACAAGGAGGCCCCGGGAAGCGAACCCAGGGCCTCCCATATGGTAAACGGGAGCTCTATCCATTGAGCCACACCCGCTTCCCACACCTTCCCAAATTAACAACATCCTTCATTAGTGTGATATATTTGTTAAAATTGATGAACACATATTGAAACATTGCTGCTATCTGTGGATTATAGTTTACACTCTTTCCTGCAAAATTTTGTAAGTTATGACAAAATATATAATGCCATATATAATGGCACTTTTAAATTTGAGCTGCATCACACAAGTTTTATTTTATTTTATTTTTTACATATATTTAAATCATTTGTTTTGAATTTCCATTAGGATTACTTCTTTATCTTACACATTAATTATAACTGTAAGGAAGTGTGTTAGTCAACTGCTGATGTTTTAAATTTTCATTTTGGACAGGTGATATAGTCTGAATGATTGTAGATTGTACTTGTTTGAAAATAAATAATATGAACTTATAAAAATACAGGTATTATGCAAATGCATTTATAGAATATCAAGTTTTAATCCATTTGTTAGTATCTTGGTGATTTTTGGTCTAGGTAAACTACCATTTAGTAAGGCAGTGTATAAAAATTTCCCATAGTAACTATATTTTCCACTAATGCATCTAGTCTTTCTAAGATTTTTGTTTTTTATACTCAAATGCCATATATATTTGATGTATAAATATTTATGATTTTTTTTACAATTTATGAACTTGTAATTGTATGATTTCCTTCTTATCTCAGCATGCTTAACTTTAACTTCTACTAGGTTCTTATTAACATTACCAATATATTTTTGTTTGTAAAAATTCATCCTTCTATATGAATGATTATATTTTAATAACTCTTTTTGTGGGCTGCTTATGAATACTATGATGGTAGATTATAATTTTAAACTAATCAGATAACTTCGGTCACTTAATGAAGTAATGCAGCTCATTTCAAATCAGTAAAATTACTTGCATTCTCATTATTTATTTTACATTGGTGTGTATTTACACTCATTGGTGTGTCTTTTACTTGTCTTTCCCAATTTGATTCAAATTGATTCTGTATTCTTCTCTGTTAACCATTAGTGGTTACCTTACCTTTGTAATCACATTCAGAAATACCTCTTCTCTATTATTATTTGTAAAAAAAAAAAAAAATCACAATTTGCTTCATCAAGAAGCAGACGTTCTACCAAGAAAGTTTTTCTCTATTTCCTTCCTGACCATCCCAATTTAGATGAATATTTTATAATGGAATCAGTCAGTGTTCTTTAAGGAAACAGGAGGAGGTATCTGTAAATATTATGAGATTTTATAAAATTGCCTCATGCGACCATGGGGATGTACCAGTCCAAATTCCATAGGGAAGGCTGCAAGCCAGGAACTCCGATGGAGGTCCTCCATGAATTTGCCAGGAGAAGCTGGCTATCTGAAGTAGAAATGGGAATTCTCTCTCTGACTGCTGAAATAAATTCTCTTTGTAAGGCCTTCAACCAATTGGATGAGACTTTTCTCATTGCTGAAGGCAGCCTCCTCAGTTGATTGTAGATGTAATCAGCCATAGATGTAATCAATTCACTGATGATTTAAGTCCACAAAACATCTTCACAGTACAATTAAGTTTGTGCTTGCTTGACCAAACAACTGGGCAGCATTACCTGGTCAAGTTGACACATGAACCCAACCATTACAATAATCCTCTTAAATCTTTCTTTTTCCTATTCCACCATTCTCTCAAAATGATACTTGGGGATGTTCTAATGCCCAGTTTACCACTTACCTCTAACTTCTTGGTTTTGTTGATGTTATATAGTAATTTAATTTTGAGAGGATTATTACAGCCATACTTACAGTATACTCCCTCTATTTAGAATTTGTGTTTGTCATCTATATTCTTTTATCAAACATTCTTGGTCTGTTATCCATTTAAATATAAAAGGGTATGTGTATGAGTGATAAAATTGTTATTCTTACACAATCTGTCTTCCTCTTTACCTACACACATTTTGAAGTTTCTGTATTTCTCATGGCACTGTCTTAACAATATTTTTTGAACTTGTTATGTTTTTACAGTTCTACTTATGATGAGACCCATCTCCTCAAATTAGAAACCAAATGCATTTCCCAGTCAACCTTTTGGCTGGAATGCAGGCACATGTTGCAGGCTCCACCATTGAAACATAGCCACACTAAACTTCAATTTGGAAGGAGAATTTAAGTGTAAGTAGTTTGTGTGAGGCATGGGAGGCATCTGGTTTTAAATGTGGAAGAGATTGCTAACCATTGATGTACAGTTTAACCCATTGCTATTATCAGGATGACAGTGAAGTTTTTCTAGAATAGTCCTACAATTCTGTTGCCATGTTGCTGGCTATACAGTATTTAATCTTGACAATCTGGGTTTCCTGTTGAAATTTACCAAACATTCCCATAAGTATTAATATAAATCTCACTCAAATTCTTCAAAAAAATTTAGGAGGAGGGAACACTTCCAAACTCATGCTTTGAAAGCAAAATGTTCCTAGTATCACAACCAGATCAAGATACCACAAGAAAATAAAATTACAGGTCAATATCCATTATGAAAATAGATGCAGGAGAATGAATGTAGCTCAGTGGTTAAACTCCTGCTTTCCATGTACCAGGTCCTAGGTTCAATCCCTGATTCCTCCTAAAAAAAAAAAAAAATACAAAAATATTCAACAAAATACTAATGAATCCAATAACACATTGAAATTATTCCATGATCAAGTGAGATTTATCTTAAATATATAAGAATAGCCCAACATAAGAAAATCAATTAGCATAATATGCCACATTAGTAGAATGAAGGAAAAAAACACATTATCATCTCAATTGAGTTAGAAAATGATTTTCTTTAAAATCAGGAACAAGAAAAGGATGTCCACTGTCACCACTGTTATTCAACATTGTACTGAAAGTTTTCACCAGAGCAATTAGGCAATAAAAAAATATAAAGTCCTCCATATTGGAAAGGAAGAAATAAAACTTTCCCTATTTGAAGATGACATGATCCTATGTATAGAAAATCCTGAGAATTCCACAGAAATGTTCCTAAAACTAATAAGCAAATTTAGAAAAGGAATAGGGTATAAGATAAACATGTAATAATCAGTACTGCTTCTATACACTAGTAATGAACATTCTGAAATCAGAAAAAAAAACCCATTTTCAATAGCAATTAAAATAACCAAATATATAAGAATAAATTTAAGTATGTAAAAATCTTATACACTAGGTTATACAAAATCTTGCTAAAAGCAATCAAAGACCTAAGAAATGGAAGTGCATTCCATGTTCATGGGTTGGAAGACTAAATATTGTTAAGATATCAATTCTATCTTGAGCAATTTACAAATTTATGCTATCTCAAGATACCTATATGCAAACAAATGAACAAAAATTACTAAAATAGATCAAAGTCCTCAATATAAGACCTCAAATACAAAACTCCTGGAAGAAAACATAGGGAAACATCTTCAAAACTTTGTTAGGCAGTGGTTTCTTAGACTTTACACCAAAATCATGAGACACAAAAGAAAGAAAAGGACTTCAACAAAATTAAAAACTTTTTTGTCTCAAAGTACTTCATCATGAAAGTGAAAAGACAATCTACAAAATGGGTAGGAAACTGTTGGAAACCACATCTCTGAAAAGGGTTTAATATCCAGAATATATAATGTCCTATAACTCAACAAAAAGACCAAGACCCCAAACAAAAACTGGGAAAAGACTTGAGTTAACATTCTCCAAAGAAGATATACAAATGGCTAAAAATCACATGAAAAGATGCTCAACATTATTAGATATTAGGAAATTTCAAATCAAAACCACAATGTGTTACCATTTCACATCCTCTAGAATAGCTACTATTAAAAGTGGGGGGCGGGGAATTACAAGTATTGGAGATGATGTGGAGAAATTGTGGGTGGGAATATAAAATGGTGTAGCTGCTGTAGAAAACAGTTTGGCCATTCCTCAGAAAGTTAAATGTACAATTACCTTATGATCTGGCAATCCCACTTGTGGGTATATATCCAAAAGGACTGATAGCAAGACTTGAACAGATATTTGCACACTATATTCATAGCGACATAATTCACAACTGCTAAAAGATGGAAGAAACGGAAGTGTCCATCAGCAAATGAATGGATAAACAAAATACAGTATATATGTGTGTGTATATATATAATGGAATATTATTCAGCCATAGAAAGAATGAAGTTCCAATACTTGTGACACTGATTAACCTTGAAGACATCAGTTTGCATGAAATAGACCAGACACAAAATGATAAATATTGTACAATCTCACTATTATGAAATAATTAGAATAAGCAAATTCATAGAGTCAGAAACTAGAATCATAGAATCAGGTTACTAGGGGCCATGGTGGGTTAGGGAAAGGGAAATTAATGGTTAATTGTTCCTTAGTGTCTGTTGGGGGTAATGGAAAAGTTTTGGCAATGGATGGTGGTCATGGTAGCACAACATTGTGAATGTAATTATCACCATTTGATTATATATTTGAATGTGGTTCAAAGGGGGAAATTTTGGGTGGTATATATGTTACTTTAAAGTCTTTTTTAAAAGTCTTTGAACTCTACACCCCATACAGTGAATGTAAACTAATGTTAACTATGGAGTATAATTAATAGTATAATTATAATGATATTATTTCATCAATTATAACAAACTTACTACACTAATGCAAAATGTTAATAATAGGAAAAGGTGCACATGCATGTGTGTGTGTGTAGGCATATGTATCTCTGTATTTTCTGCATGATTGTTTTGTAAACTTAAAACTTTTCTAATAAAAAAAATCCAGAATATATTCTGTTGATGGTAGTGAGAACCCTGAATGACATAGGCTTTTCTGGACTCTTTTCCTTAGTTCATGTGCCTGGATAATAAACTCTCTGAATTTCTGTATATCATTATATAAATTTGCTAAATAATGTCTTAACAGAGATCATTAGTTTTGTATAGTTTTCCTTTTTGCTCAGTATTCTGAAGATGCTCTTCCACTCTTCTAAATTCATTGTTCCAGATAAATCTGATGCTCATATAATTTTTTTTTCCTTTGCAGGCACCTTGTTCTTTCTGCCTTGAATCTAAAAGAATTTCTCTTGGATCTTAGAATTCAAAGGTTTTACCAGGATTTGCCCAGTTTTGTGTGTCTTTTCTCATAAGTTTAACCTACAATTCAGTGAGTATTTTATTTTAATAGGAAGCCTTTGTTTAGTCCTTTATCAGGTCAGGAAAAATTTTTTCTAATTACTAAATTCTTGTTTTTCCATCATCAGTTTATATTTCTCTTATAGAACTCCTATTTTTACAACAATGTCTCTTAAATACATCTTCCAGTCTTGGATCTACTTCTTCATGATTTTGTGTTTTTGCTCTATGCTCTGAGATATTTTCTGCATTTCATCTTTCAACTACTAAGTTGGGTTTAAATATTTACTATTATTTCTTTCAATAGAGGTATTGATTTTATTGTTGTTGTTGTTAGGAAAACATTTTTTTAAAGCTCCAGAAATCTTTTTGGGCTGAACCTCAGTTTCTCTAAGATTATATATATTCATCTTATCCAAGTTGTTATTAGTCTCTTCTATCTAAATTTGGCTGATGTGTTCATTGTGACTGAACTTTGTTCTTTGGATGCCACCACCTTCTGAGAGGAGGTAAATTTTCCTTGTCATCTCATTAATGCTAGTTGGAGACTCAAAGCATCTGCCATCCTACAAGTGATGGATATAGGTGGTGATCTAGAAACAGACAGGTTGTCAGGCCACTTATGAGAAACATGGAGGAAGCCTTATTGCTGGTCCTGCTTTAAGGGGAAGGAAATGTTACCTCACCTGTTCACCTCTCACATGGCTACTTGGGGGCAAAGGAGACCCCCCAGAGCACTCACAAGGATGGGTGTTGATCTTGCCTCCAATAGTATCTAGTGCTTTATAAAGATTCCTGGTCCTCCCTGAGACTCATGTCCAAGCTTACCCAGCTCACAGGAGAAAATTCTTAGTCTTACTTTGTCCTGCTGCCCCAGAAGGGAAAGCATTGCATTTAAGAGTAAAGGGCTGAAATGTCCTCCAAATTTCAGTACACAACTGAATTTCTTTATTTTTCCAATATTTCAATACTATTCTTTTTTCTTTTCCTGGTTCTCTTTAAACAAAATGTGAAATCAGCAAAGTGTGGATTCAGCACCTGTCTTAATGCAAATCTTTCAACCACATATCCCTTTTTGTCTCTAAATTTTTACTCATCTTTTCTCACAACCCCAAGCTTTCATATCTATTCAAATTCCCTCAACTGACAGACAAGTCAGTGGGGAATAAATATTGAGTAACTGAGAGCTTTGTGATTCCTATCAAATCACACCACATGGGTATTCCTGTCCACACTAGCCTTGCTCTAGCATCTCACCTTTGAAGATTTTGTTCCTAGAATATCAAGTCCTAATTTTCACCTTCCTCATCCTCCAGTCACGATTATATCCATTTTAACATCTTACATGATCATAAAACATATATTCTTAAATAGCTTGGGAGAATATCCCTTTGACTTGCTGATGGACAGCAACTTGGAATCATTTCAGTCACTTCTGGACATGGAAATGAAGAGATTCCCTTTGAGATGTGTCATTTTGGCCTTATTTTCTTTGTTCACACAGAATAATACACTCTTTGATAATAAATATTTTTAAAACAGACTGCATCTTGCTCAGCACTTACCTGCCTCCCTGACTTTATGTCTCACTAAATTGGATTTCTAAAAGTGCAATATCTTAAATATTTTGCCAAATTTAATCAAATTGTACCACATGGATAAACTTGCGAATTTAGTAAACTAACGATCTAGAGTACTTTTAGTAACATTTTAAAAGCATTCACAAATAATTAAAATGTCTTCTAAAATATTTTTTTTTACATTGAAGGCTTTAATCAATCTGGAATTTATTTTCATCATTTTAAACTATTTCAAAACTGGTTTCACTATTTTTCCG
>JAQZBX010000120.1:113240-145397 GCA_029593785.1 Cabassous unicinctus
TCACCAATCAGTCAGTTTCAGTGATCCTAGACCTGGGTTTTTTGGAACCAAATGTTAGAGAAAAACGGTGCTCACTGGGACGCAGAGACTGATGATTGCAGGCAGGAAGTTTATTGGGACGCTCTCCCAACAAAGGGGCTCTGAAGAATAGACGTTAGCTCCCTGGCCAGCACGGCGCAGGTCTGAAGAGAGACTTCAGCCCCTGCTCATAGAATTTTAAATCTGGATTGTGATTTCCAAATACTAGAACAAAGGGAGAAACATTGTCCAAATCAAAAGAAAATAATAATATTTTTAGCTTAAGTTGTTTTGGTTAAAGTAATCATTGTACTCACTTTAAATCTGGTGGAAAACTTTTGTCCAGATGGGTCCAAGAGCTTGAAGATTGTTTTATACAGTGAAAAAGTGAACAAAGTGTCCATCTCATTTTCTGCCATGTGACAAAAAATAAAATGTACCCATTTAAACAGAACTGAAAATGTCTACCTATGCCTCTGTAATACCATGTTGAAGAAATAGGACTGGTCTCACATAGTTTCTGTTTGGTATGGTTGAGTTTTAAAAAGTGAGACTTCTTATAACATCTCTTACAGTATCAAGAAAATGTAGGCATAGTGATGTGATTTCACAAATATTTTTTTTTAAGTAGGGGAAATTAGAATTTATAGTTTGATATTTGATGCTGCATTTAGAGCAAAATATTTCTTTTCACTCTGAATGGACTAGTTGTCAATCATAAATCTAAACATACTATCTTGTTCGGGTGCTGTATTTTATTACCAATTTGAAATACTGTCGTAGAATCATCTTGTGGACTGGATATGTTACTGTTAAACAATGTAGTATCTGGACTAATTACCACAGGACATTGGTAAAGCAGTCATATCTAATTACACATGCTGAAAGTGAAAAAAGCCCATTTTGAGGTCTGTATCTTTGTATTAATTAATAAATAATTTACTAATATATCTTGGTGAATAGAGGATTTTTTAAGAGTCTCTGATTGCTTAAGGCCTATATTTAAGAAAAGTAGGAAGTTCAATATCAAAAATCAAGAATTTTCAAACTTTTGTTAAGAGACTTCATTTATAAACTAGTGAGAAAACAATATTCAGATATCTTACTTGTTTGAAATGAATAGAATGATGTAACGTTCCTTGGAGTAAAAGTGAGAACATCCTTGATATTTAGCCTCAGGTGGTAGAGCACATTTAAATTGAACTCCTTATATTTTATTTTCCTTTACAATGGAGTCCTACAGATGAATGGAGACAGAACAGCTGCTTCATCTCGGTTGTAGCAGGTAATATTAAGTGTCTACCAGGAATTTGGCCCTCTCTGATTACACTGGCAAATATATATTTCTCCAAGGACCCAGTCTATTGAGACAATATTTCAGAAACATATGGATTTTAATAATCTCAGGTTTAAACTGAATTAACCAACTAGGTGAAGACAGGTCTAGCACTAACTAAAATTGTCTAGAGTTCCCATTTGCCAGGTGGTTTAGGCCAAATCTCAAAGAAAGTAAGAAATGCATATCAAAAACTAAGTGTTCCCTTGCCATATGTGTTAATACATATGCATTATATTGGAAATGTATGGTGCTACAAATCTCAAAGCCCTAAGTTTCCATTTGCTTGATTTGCAAAAATTCCAGTCTTTTATTTTTAGATCTTCTTCATCAATTATCTAGGGATCTGGGGAGGAACGGGTTTATGGATAGGTGTTGGGTATTGAGTCATTACTTTCACAAAATGCATGTCCAGATCCCAGCCCCTGGCCCTGTGGTGTGAATCCAAGTGTAAATAGGTTCTGAAGAAGCTATTAAAGTGTGCCAAAAATGAATGAGGGTGGACCTTAATCCAATATGACTGAAGTCCTTATAAGCAAAGAAAATTGGATACAGAGAGAAGCCACGGGGAGCAGCCAGAAGTTGGAAGTGAATGGAACCCAGAAGAGAAAGGAGAAGATACTGCCATGTGCATTGTCATGTGATGGAAAAGCCAAGGAACACTAAAGATCACCAGCCAGCCGTAAGATACTGGCTATGGGAGTAAGTAAGCTTTTTAGCTTGTGAAACCATGAGCCAAAAAATTCCTGTTGTTAAGCCAACCCATTTTATGGTATTTGTTTTAGCAGTTGAGAAATTAAGAAAATGGGTGAGTGTTTTCTGACTGCCATTTTAATATTTTAAGATATTTTCAACATCTAGATTCTGTGTCCAGTGTTGTATATTAATTTATTACAAAAATATTGAATGAGGCTCTACTAGGGGCAAGATACAGTTCAAGACACAGGACATAATCAATGAACAAGATGGTGATTGTCCCTGGCATCCTGGGGGCAATATTTTAGTAAAACTGCCTTCTCCATTTTTCTGAACCATTGATACTGTTTGTTTTCTGCCCTAACTTCTACCCCAGGCCTTGTGACCCCAACCTCCATGCTTCTTATCAGCTACCTCTTTGTAGCTTCAGATTTCTTTTGGGCTGCTTGCCAAGATGCTCTTTCTACATTCAGGTCACAGAGAAGCTTCTTAAGCCTCCTCAGACAAACTCTTTCAAAGAATTTTATCACAGCAGAGCTTTTGTGCCTTTTGTGATGCAGTTCTTTCATTTTTGCCAGGGGTTCCTAACCTCAGCTGTGGATCATAATCAGTGAGATGTTAAAAAGGTACAGATTTTTTGGTTCCATTTCATGTTTACTAAATTAGAAAAATCGGTAAAAGAACCCAATATATATTATTATAAAACTTCTCAGATGATTTTGATGGAAAACAAAGGACTCATATTTCACAGGTATCATTATTCCCATCGAACTTAGACCGTGCTGCTCAGCTTCATTCACTCTAGCAATCTCATTCAAGTGTTTTTGGTTTTATTTTGTTTTGCTTTGTGGCTTGTTTGGTTGTTTGTCTCAGGATCACAATATTCTTTCCCATTAGTCTGACCCCACGTGATGATTTTCAGTCCATCAAGAGAGTTTGAAAATGTCCAAAGTTTAATATTGTGGATGCTAAATTCATTCCCACAGGGTTCCATAAAAGTCAAAGTTGTGGTTGACATTTTTATGTCCCTGGGCTGAGACCAACATTCTACAGTGTCTACAAGGTTCTTCAATATTTCCTGAAGATGAAAAAGCTGGTGTACATGGAGAATAGAGAGGAACTCCAAAGGGTATGATGTCCAAAGCTTAGGAAACTAAATGAATGTCATCTTTGACTCAGCCAAATTAAAGTTACTCATGAAATTCTGATGGGAAAGAACATTATTAGAGATAAAGATGAATATTAAGCATTAGTCTAAGAAAAATATCTTTAGATTTATCTTATCTCCCCTTCTGGGAATATGAAGTTATCCTGACAGAGACTGACTCTATGATGGTTATGAAGAACACACACCAAGCTAGGGCCATTTGGAATAAAGTCCTGGCAGTGATATGTTCTAGCAGGGTGGTCAAGATAAAATATTTAATCTCTAAATTCTAGTTTCCTCTCACTGGAGCAAGAATGCTAGCAGTACCTACATTATGGGGCTATCTCATTACTAGTTAAGAAAATGCATATAAAGTGTGTAATAGTATATTTAGCACATAGTAGGGAGTCAATAAATTTGTGAATTAATTAATATAATTATTGTTGATCTTATTGCTATTTTTATCATATGTAAATATATGAAGTTGGGAGCCATAATTAGGACTTCTCCCTGGGAAAGTTCTATAACCAAGGTTAGTATGGTACAACTCATACAGATAAACATTTGCTTCCATGATCATTATGCAAGAGTTTTCAGCATTTCATACATGTTGTCCTCTTACCTTGTTTTTTTTTTTTTTATGGAAAGAGAACTTTCTCTCAGACTCTTGGGTCATCATAAAGAGGCCTGTTCCTATCTAAAGTAAAAAATTATCAGTCTGTTATAGTTTAAATAATCAATCATGTTTATACTCTCAAAATGTCTGAAATAAATTTAGGACTGCAGTTGATAGGCTATTTCTGGTCCAGTTGGATGATCACAAAGTTTATTGAATTTTTATGGCCTCATTATGAAAACATTACTATAGGCATATAAAGGTCTCTGACAAGTTCTGTTATCAAAAGATAAATCTATCTTATGCAAATCAATATCAAGGGACAATTTTAAATATTAATAATAGATGAGGGTTTTTTGATTATCATTTGATATTTTTTGATACTTGCAACATTCTAGATCCTTAGTCTTAGTGTTTTGTAGTCATTTATTCAACAAATATTGATTTAAGGGACAATTTATATATTAATAATAATAAAAATTTCTATTGTGAAACACATAGGTATGAGTACAGAATAGTTGAGAGTTTTTTAAATTATAAATTAATTGAAAATAATTTTAATGGAAATAAAAATAAAAAGAATACCATCAATGTAGTGATCTGACTTCCTTTGTGAGGATCATAAAGGAGTTAGTTCATCTAACCTCCACCCATATCTAATTCTGAAAGAGATTTGCAGATTATCTCTAGTCCATTGTTGATTATTTCATTAAAATTAGCCTTTATAGAGTACAACCATTGGGCTGAGTAACATGCACTACAAGTATGCTTACCTCCTTTCTTTACACCTTGAATCAATTTTTCTATCAGAGTGAATTTGTGATGTTCTGAGTATACTTTCTATATTTGTATATTTGATTTTTTCAGAAATTAGTAAAAAGTATTTGCTCATCCTACAAAGAAAAACCAATATTGGTAAAGTTTTGATAACCCAATGAACATTTAAAGATTTAATTATTTCATAGTAAAACTAAGTTTCGTGTTGTAATGAACAGCCTTGACATTAAAAAGAAAATCTCCATATAAAGTATGTATTAACCATTTGCAAATAATTATAATTTAACATGGCCTATACTTCTTACCAGTGGTAGCTCCAGAATTTCTATATAAGGCAAATCCTAGGACTTGGCCATCAGTTTGGAAAGGAAGACAAAAACAATTCTTCATAGGGTAGTTAAATAGCAATGCACCCTTGTCAAGTAGACCTTTTCTACTTGTGATGGCCTGGACAACTCAAGTGGTTGTACGATGTTAGTGCAGGGAGGGAGGCGGGAACTTCTCCCTTCATGCCGCCATGGACCCCTTCTCTCATCAAACATAGCAACAAAAAATTTGTCTTTGTTATTTCAAGTATAACAGGAGAGTAAGGATTAAGAAACCATAAGCTGTCTCACCTGAAGTTATAAATGTTTGCTCTTGAATAATAAAAAGTCGAAGTACCAAATGTAATAACTTAAAATGGATTATAAAAATATGAAATTTTCTTACATAGTACTATTGATTCTATGTTTGAAATGTTGTACAGTTCACATATAGCTATGACTTCCAAGTAAGTCTTAGTGTGGAAAATAATAATTCTACTTGGAAACTTTGAAAAAGAACATTAAAAAAGACTTTTTAGTTAGTGAACCTATGAAAATTCAGCCTGAGAAGAATGGTAATAATGAAAAGGGTCATATACTATGATAGCAAATAGTGTATTCTCTGTTATAGAGAAACACCACAAGAAAAGGGGGAGGGTATCTCTTTAATTCTATTCTTTGTTTTATCTTCAGTTTGAGGAATTAATTTTTACCTGAATAAAAGAAAAAAAAGATACCTATATTAAAAGAGAATTCCATGTTGGTCCTCACACTCTTTCCCTCTTCTTTTGTTCCCCCTGAAAGGTTAATCAAAAAGATGCTAGTTCTATATGACCATCCACAGCAAAAGCTTTTAAAATGGACTTGGAAATTGCTCCTCAAGGAATTTTATGTGGTGAAAATAAGTAGAAAATAAACTGAATATGTAGAAATATGATCATTTTGGCTTTGTTCACAGCAGCTGGAAATTAGAAACAACTGGAATATTCAAAACAAGGGATGGGTTATTAAAATGTATGGTAGATATATACAATAAATACATGATCAAGTTCCAAACCCCAGACCTGTGACTCTGTATTTGGAAATAGGCTATTTGAATATGTTATTAGTTAAAATGAGGCCAAACTGGATTAGGGTTTGCCTTAACTCAATGTGACTGGTATCCAATATCTACTAAGAATTTAATAATGATGATATATATTTGATATGGAAATATTTTCACAATATATCAGGTGAAAAATCATATTACAGAGCATTATTTTTATTATATTCTTGATTTTATAAAATATGTGTGTTATATATGTCCAGGCACAGAAAAAAAATTGAGAGTATCTCAGGTAATGGTTTGTAAATAAATTTTTACTTTATACCTTAAAAAAAAAAAAAAGATGCTAGTTCCATTATGCTAATATCCTAGCACAGGACTTTAGAGATAAAAACAATTATCTTCATCCAGTATAAAGCTGAATTTCCTGACTTGGAAAAGTGAAAGTATAACCAGTTTGATTCTATTTATACCAGTCTAATGCCATGAACTTCTAGATTCCTGGGGTATATCTATCTACCACTCCCCTTTACTTCGTAGTATGAAAATTTAATTGGCTGACTCTTTACTCAACAAATAAAAGACTGTATTACAAGGCAGTCATTTAATGAGATAGAAAATCAGGATGGATATATATGATTTTTCCTGTGCCACATAAATCTCCTAAGGCAATATGAATACATTCAAGAAACAAAATTATTATTAAAAGGAAAACTGGCCTTACAATCTCATCCTAATGGGATATGTAGAAGAAATATGAATCATATTGCACAGGGGTTACATTGGTGAAATGTTAGGCTGATGGATGGTTATAGAAAATATATATACTTCCTCAAGGAAAACACACATACAAGTTTTCAGGGCTTCCACAATATACTTGAATGATATTTCCTTTGTTTGCTGTATAATCATACAAAGTGGAAAAATCTATAATGGTAGCATTTAAATTTTCAAATATTAGTTTCATTCAAAATATTTAAATATTCAGGTGTTTTTTTGTGAGTTACTCCCTAGTGAATGTGATAAACATAACTGACATCAGTGCTGAGATTTATCTTTATTACTACCATAGTAAGGAGCATACCTGCTTTCTTCACTTGTGATAACCCAACTTACAAATAAAAGGCACATTGTTCAACTGTCCCCAGGTTCTGCTTGACTATTTTCAGTTCATGATCCAGTTTGTAGGACACTAGACAGAATAAAGATGAGGAGATTGGTTCTGGTAAAGGTAAGTTTTTCATTAGAATGAATTGAGTTTTATAATCAACAATATGTTTTTTACTAAGAAATTAAAACTAATTCCTGACTATTTCCAAGTTGTTTTTTTTAATGGTTTGTCTTTCCTTTTTAAAGTAAATTTAAGCAAAAGTAAAGTTGAAGTTGGGAAAAAAAGAACAAAATAAAATTATGCAATACAGAAGTTTGTTGACAAAACTTTTTTGATGTCTCCCAGTTTATAATGGAAAGTAAATTTCCTGAAAGAATATGAAAAGCAAGTGAATTACAATGTACTTAATCAAAAATTTAAATATAAAACTGTTCTGAAAGTGCTCACATTAAGGTTTTGTACCTTTGAGCCAAACTCTCACTTTATGAGCAGTTTATTCTGTGTGAAAAACAAATATCTTTTGTTACAGATTGAATTGGTCAAAGTTCCAAGCCCCAGACCTGTGATTGACTGTATTTGGAAATAGTCTATTTAATATGTTATTAGTTAAAATGAGGCCTAACTGGGTTAGGGTTTGCCTTAACTCATTGTGACTGGTGTCCTTAGAAGAGGAGTCAGACAGTGAGAATGACAGCCATATGATGGAGGCAGGATTGAGCTTTGCCAGGAGCCAAGGAACTTGCTGGCTTGCCAGCCACCGCCAGAACCCTACAGACTTCGAATGAAACACGGCCCTGTCAACACCTTGATTTCAGACTTCTAGCCTCCAGAAATGTGAGATAATATATTTCTGTTGTTTAAAGCCAAATACTCTGCAGCACTTTGTTACAGCAGCCCTGGAAAATGAAGACATCTATATGCCTATCTGTGAAAATACTAAATAGAGATGTAAGCTTACTTACATAGGAAAAAGAACTCAAATCCCAACTTAGTTGAGCTTGTGGGTGTGCTTCTGTATTTGAAGCAAATTGATTTTAAATTGAGGTCTTCAGTCATAACTGGGAGTAAAATTAAAATGGATAATTAAAAAATATCTTTTCTCTTTCGAAATCCTATTTTCTGTAGTTGAACGATCCAGTGCAGGAGTTAGAAGTGTTAGAAGTCTGAGGCCAATCTGGTTCTCCACACTCCGCTCCCCCCCTCCCAGGCCAGAAGGAGAATAATAGTGGTAACTTGACTCATTTTGGCCAGTTCTTTGTTTATTCATTTTTAAATTTATTCTTTCATTTTTTTTAAGGTTTATTTTATTTATTTGTTCCCCCCCTCCATTGTTTTGCACTCGCTGTCTGCTCTCTGTGTCCTCTTTGTGTTTGCTCATCCTCTCTTTAGGAGGCAACAGGAACCAAACCCGGGACCTCCCATGTGGTAGGCGGGAGCTCAATCACTTGAGCCACATCTGCTTTCCTATTCTTTCATTTTGATAAATAAAACCTGTAAGCCCAACCAGAGATGCCCCTGCTAAGCCTCATGTAAACAAAAACATAATCTAACTAAGTTTTTATTCTCTGTAAATGCCTGGCTGGCCCAGAAAACAGAATTGATATAAGCTAATCAACTATTGAACTCCTTATTCTTATGCCAACTAACTTCCTTATTGCTAAGCAACCTCCTGCACTAACTATATTAGGAAATGTAGTCTGCATTAGCCAACGAAAATTTTCTCCCAATGTAATCCCATTTTCTGTCTATAAAAGCCCACTGCTCTCTTTGTTCAGCTGGATTCCTCTCTACCTTGTGGCATTTGGAATCTCCCCAATCCATGAATTGATTCATTAAACTCTTCTGAGATCTAATCAAATTTTTCACAAGTTTTTATTTTAACAATGTCAAATACTCCTGCTTCTGTTTTATCACAGTACTGCAATTTTTCATTATTTTGGTGACATATGTCTTCTGAAATATTTTTCAAATTCGTGTAAAAAGTAGTTTTTGAAATATGTTTTTTATGAGTTTTCAAGTGGGAGTCCCTTTTAATTATATTATAATATTTTAAATTAATTTTAGGACCATTTTTAATTATATTGCCATAATTGAAGTAGTTTTTTCTCAGCTTTTCTTTCCCATCATTGAATGGGGACAGATTTATTCAGGTTTTCATTTTGCAAAAAGTCAGGATGAGTATGAGAACAATTCTTGTCATTGTTTGTTTGAATGTTTATAACTTTTCCTTTTCAGAATTTAACCTGAATATCAGTTGCTCTGCAAAGCACTTAGCCCAATCAATACGAGCAATTTGGCATTTATTTAGTAAATAACACTTGAAGACTCTTCTGCTCCCCTTGTTGGACACTTTACTTAGCCACATAAGCAATTTATATATTTTTGCAGTTTTCTCTCTTTTTTTTTTGACAATATTACAGGCAAACTCTATCATTGAAAGCATCCATTACTCCCAGAACTCTACATTAAGGGCCTGTTGAGTTTGTTTTCTAGTGAAGGCTAAGCATCACAAAATGCATCATGTTTTTGTCCAATTTTTTTTTCTTCTCATTTTGGTCCCTAAAAATTGTATTGTTTGAATAAATTTTAAAAGTCTGTAGCTTGTTAGAGTGGGGTGAAGTTCTTTGGCTATTGCTGGCTAATAATTACCGACTTTTCCTTTGGATCCACTTAGTCCAGGCACTCTGGATTTATACATAGAAAGCGGATGTGAGATAAATCCATTCCAGACTGCCTTTGGGGGCATTTTTTCCTTGTTCTGGTTGAAAAGCTATTGTAAATGTATACTGGGCACAGTTTATCTGCCACTCCAGATCTACTCAACCACACCTGCCTGGAGCCTTGGCCACTGGCCTTGCTTCCTGGCCAGAACAGCTCTAGCAGAAGATCCATGCTGTTCTCACAGTTGTAAAATTCTGACAGCCGACAGCCACCACTGGTATCAACACCACAGACTGAGGGACCCCTTGCTTATTGCCACCTGACTAAGAGAGACTTCTGTGTCTGCACAGTGGCTGGATTGTGCCTAATGAAGCTCTGGTTTCCCTGGTGATTTCCTAAATACTAGGTCAGGTTAAACAACACAAACATAGGTGGGCATTATTTTCCTGAGGGAAATACTTTGACCAAGGAAAGAAAGAAGGCAGGGAAGATTCAACAAATTCATTGCTCCCTCTTCTTCCCTGGTTAACTCTTTCCAGACATAATGGTTTCTGTGTGACCTTTCTGGATATGCCCCATACAACAGATCAGCAAAATGAGGTTTGTGTTAACACTGTGGTCAACTTAGTTATACACCATCTTGTTTTCTCTCCCACCTTCCTTGCTTCAATTTCTTTTATCCTTGATCTTTACTTCCCTGGTATTGTATACCCCAAATTCAACATTAACCTGTTAGCATTTGCCTCAGACTCTGTTCTCTGTTTTCTAAGGAATCAGAATTAAGGAGTCAGTGTGCGCATATATATGTGTATGTGTTTGACAGAGAGGAGAGATCCCAAAAGAGTTTCACATACTATCCCTTTCCAACATGCAGTCAATTCTCTGCCTGATTTCTCCCAGCTGAGGGTTTTCTCATTTGATCCTTTAGCATTAACATACAGTGACACTGACAATATAATTTGCTGGAATCTCACGGGTATTTTAATTGTATACTTAGGATTGTTAAGTTTAGAACGTCTAATCCACCAGGAATTTGCCACCATTTTCTTTTTATTATTTATACTTTAAGCACATTGATATTTCTCTGTTGAAGTAGTTTGGTTAAGAAAACTGCAAAGGAAAACAGAAGAAATACAGTAGAAAATTTTTCTTTTTCTATATTTCTTGTGCATAATGTTGACTCTGCTTTGATTATTGAAACTGAACTCAATAAATGAATTTCTTTCTGTTCTTTTTATTCTCATAAGAGTTACTTATGATGAAATTGATTTACAGTTTTAGTTTGGAACAGAAAATAAAACAGAACAATGTTAATCTTCAGTTGCCAGATAACTTAAAATTGAGTAAACGAAAGTAAATTTTCAGTAAAAACGGAAGTTCCTGCCTACCAACTAAACAAACATTGAATAATGTTTATGACATAAAGTGCAATAATTATGCCAAGTGGCCTGTTACACTTTATTCCAAGTAGGAGAAAGTAGTAATCTTCAATAATAGACAAGTTCCTTCTCTTATTCTAGGCAACATTTTTTAGCCTACTTATTTACGTAGAGTTGTGTAATTGAGGTTTGAGCAATGGAATCTGATTGCAGGTTATATATGCCACTTCTACGTCTAAAATTCTTCAGCTGCCTCCCCCTGACATTCTTCATGGTTCAAAGGATCCAGGGGACAACACTGAGTCCTGTTGACATGGTGAATTGTTAGAAGGTGTCTAGTTTCCAGAAGGACTCTATGGAGCCAAGTTCCTATACTTCCCACCAACCAATCGTATTAGCATATGTGGTAAATGAGAAATGTCCTGTTGTTTGGTTAGCACACTGGAAATTTGGGGTTAGCTACTGCAGTCAGATACCCTAACTTATTTATTCAACAACCAATAGTCACATTATAGTATAAAATATATTTTAAAATTTAGGAAAAGTATATTTGGTTTTGAGATCATAATAATCTCTATCAATATAAGTCCATGAATTCATGAAAAACCTAATTAGAAATCTTAGCTATGAACTTGTCTGGATTTAGTAAACCTAAACTAATTAACATACAGTTTTTAATTTGATGTATAATAAACATATTATATTTTGGAGTTAATGTTAATTGAAAATGCTATTGTTAAAAAACCATACATAACAGAAAGTATAAAGTTTTTCGCATGAAAGCTTTAAAACTAAGAAAGCTATTTTGAATATAAACTCATGCAACCACTTTTTATTAGAATTTTAGTGAATATCTAACCTTAACCCTAACCCTAAACCTAACCGTTATCTTATCTAGATAACACTATCTAATTATGGAATGGAAAAATTAAATTTAAAAAAATATTTTAATAATTTAAATATAATGTTATAGTAAATATTTATAAATAATAACTTATTTTAAATATAAAGAAAGGAATATATATTTTTTATTAACATAGATTTAGTTTTTCTCTACTGTCATTTAATAAGTGCTGAATAAATATTAACAAAGAGGAATTCCAAATTCTGTTTCAAAGTGGTACACTGAGCAAAAAATACAGTATCTCCTTTTTGTCTCAAATGCCTAGATATGATTTCTTTAAAGTTATTGAAGGCCACTTCCTTTATATCAGAGGAAAGGGCGAGGGAAGAATTGGTGCAATATGGGACATTTTGGGGACATTCGAATTGTCCTGCATGACATAGCAATGACAGATACAGGCCATTGTACATTCTGTCAAAACCCACAAAATTGTGCAGTGCAGTATAAACTAAAATGTAAACTGTACACCATGGTTATTAGCAATGCTTCAATATGTGTTCATCATTTGCAACAAATGTACCACACTAATGAAAGATGTTAATGGAGAAAAGTGGGGGAGGGGGAAATGGTATGGTATATGGGGATCTCTCTATGTTTTCCATGTAACATTTATGTAATCTAAAGCTTCTTTCAAAATGAAAATTAAAAATATAAAGTTATTTTGAAATTCCCAACAAATAAGAGAATCAGGAAAAATAATTTCTTGAAATCAGAGATTATGAAAAACCCAGGGAAAACAGAAAGCATGTCAGATTTGTACTGAAAATTGAAGCCACAACCCAAAATAAAAGAATGAAATTCTTATATGTATTTTAGACTGCTGTAGCAGTACTTCCTGCACAGAGTTTAAAGCTACCAAGGACCCATGGCAACCACCAAGCTTCACTCCTTGAAGAACAAGATTCAGTTACTTGCAACAACACTGAGGCTTGACAGACTGGCCTGTCCTCCCCTATTAGGTACTGCCTATGCTCTCGAGAGACTGCTGCCACTCTATTTGAGAATATAGCAAGACTCCCCAGGATGGGAGTTCAACACCTTCCCGTTCATTGTGTGGGTCTCCCCCCACTGATAAAATGCATTATGACAGGATGAACACTCACATACTCCCTAGAAGCCTGCCCCATGTGCACTCTGTCCTACATGCCCCCCACATCCAACACCCTAAACCAGTAACCCTCCCCTGGTGTATTTGCCAAAAGAACATTCCCAACATTGTAGTTTCAACCACAAACCAGCAAATCTCCAGAGTTCATTTGCTCCTTTCCCTGACCATCCCCCTAGTTCCATGGACAGTGCAACCCCTCACCCTACCCCCTCACAGGCCAGCACCACCTAACCCAATAGTATCACTGCACCACTGTCATGCCCATCTACTGCACAACTATACCCTTCCACCTTATCATAGATTTTGCCCATATGGCCTTTGGTTCACTACTCCTTAGTTCATTGGATTCACCCAGGACAACTAACAAGGAAATGGTGATGGACAACGACCATCCCAAGGAACACAGAGAGTCTACAACTGCAAGCAAGATAGTTCCATCCACCTGCCCCATGGGAATCTAAGCCCCCTCTCCATTAAAGGCAGAGTGGGCATCACCATCCCAGAATCCTCAGGATTGGGAAAAGAACGATGGACTAGAATAGACTTACTGTTATTCAACTATAGACTTATTCTAGCAATGGAAGAACTTTTATCATTGATGTGGAGTCAGTGGCCACTGGAGTTTCTGAGGGGAGGGAGAGGAAAAAATATGTGTAATATGAGGGCATTTTGGGGACCTTGGAATTGTCCTGAATGACATTGCTATGACAGATACAGGCCATTATATATCTTGTCATAACTTACAAAATTGTGAGGGAGAGAGCTAAACTATAATGTAAACTATAATCCACACTTAGCGGCAATGCTCCAATATGTGTTCATCAATTGTAACAAATGTACCATAGTAATGAAGGATGTTGTTAAAGTTTGAAATTGTGGGAGGGGTAGCAAGTGGGGCATATGGGAATTCCTTAAATTTTTAATGTAACATTTATGTAATCTAAGTATCTTTCAAAAAAAAAGTTTTAAGTATTAAAAAAAATAAAGCTACCAAGAACATAAACACTAAAGGGCAAACAATAGGGTAATTAATTGAGGTACAAAGTAGGTTCAGTTAAGGGAATTTATTTTTGCACATCTTTTATCCTCCATCCTGGACAAAGCAGTAACTCCAGGCAAGAACAGGTTATGTGGCTACAAAGGTGGAAGAGTGAATGGAGACTGCTGGGACGCCTTGGGAGCATCCATACCTATGAAATCAGCAGGCCTTACCTAATTCGTACTCTCACTGAAAACGGACTGCACCCAATCCACAGCACAGACTTCTCTCAAATATTGTGCAGATAGAGAAAGTATAAATCTAGCAAAGAATACTGCTCAGGAAGAAAATCTCATAATCAAGAATCAACAAATAGATAACACACTCAATAAATGGAAGAATTTAAATCCCTGAGGAAAATGAGTACAGTAAAGAAAACAACTTTAGAATAACTATAATTTTAATATTCTAAAAGTACTTAGCACAATGAAATATCCATAAAAGGAATCACAAAAGTTAAAATTTTATTATTTATTTTGTATTATTAGCTATGATGGTTAATTTCATTTGTCAAATTGGCTAGGTTATGGTGTACAGTTTAATTAAGCATTAGCTTGGTTGACAAGATGCTCTGCCACTTGGGCCACATGATCCAACAGATTCAATTATGTGTCAGTGGCAAACAGAGTCTTAGGCAGACTCCTATTAGAGAATCACAGTGTAGTTCCTTAGTATTTTGGAGGAAACCTTGCCGTTCTCTGCAGGTATCTATTCTGTTTTTGAGAAACAGCTTTTGGCTTTCTCCTGGGCCTTAGTAGAAACCAAATGCTTAACCATGGGCCATTAAATTACCATGTGACCTGACTAGCCAATAACAAACTGGGTGTTGTCTGATCTACCAAGTCATGCACGGCAGCACTCCATTATTAAATGAAAGTGATATGGAAAAATTTTGGCTTAATCTGGCCCTAAAAGGCACATGTGAGTTATATGAGTAAGTGGCCCAAGTTAGCATGGTCCCTACTCTTGTCACATTAACTTCTTTCTCCCACACCTATGACCTCTTGGGGAATTCTGTGTGATCAGTTGACTAAGAGAAAACTCAGTCCTGTTTTACAGACATTTCTAAAAGATATGCAGGTGCCACCCCAAAGTGGATAGCTGCAGCATTGCTGCTTCATTCTGGGATATCCCTGAAGGACAGTGGTGAATTGAAATTCTCCCAGTGAAAAGAACTTTAAACAGTGCACCTGGCTATTCATTTTTCTTTTAAGAAGAAATGGCAGGGGGTGTGTTTATATATTAATTCATGGACTATGGCTATGGCGTGGCTGGTGTTCAAGGACTTGGAAGAAGGATGATTAGAAAACTGATGACATAGACATCTGTCAGAGATGTATATTGATAGACCTTTCTGAAAGGGTGAAAAACATGAAGATATTTGTGTTCCAGCAGAGCAACTTCAGAGGAGGAATATTTTTAACAGTCAAGTAGACAGAGTGGTCCATTTTGTGGATACCAGTTGACCTCTTTCCCGAGCCACTGCTGTCATTGCCCAATGGGCCCATAAACAAAGTAGCCATGGTGGTTGGGAGGGAGGTTATACATGGTTGTAGCAACATGGGCTTCCACTCACCAAAGTTGACCTAGCTACAGCCACTATTGAGTGCTCAATCAGCCAGTAGCTGAGGCCAACACTTAGTCCCCGTATGGCACCATTCCCCAAGATGATCAGCCCTTTACCTGATGGCAGGTTAATTACACTGGAGCACTTCTTTCATGTAAGGGATGGTGTTTTCTTCTCACTGGAACTGTCATTTACTCTGGATATGGATTTTTCTTCCTTGTATGTAGCTATTCTACCATAACTACCATCCACCATCATGGTATTCCACACACACTGCCTCTGATCAAGCAACTCACTTCACAGCCAATGAAGTGTGGCAATGGGCCCGTGTCCATAGAATTTCTTGATATTATCATATTCCCCATCATCTTGAAGCAGCTGTATTGATAGATTGGTGCAATACCCTTTTAAAGACACAATTATGACACCAACTGGATGGCAATGTCTTGCAGATCTGGGGCAATGTTCTCCAGGAAGCTGCACATGCTCTAAATTAATGTCCAATCTGTTATCCTGTCTCTCATAGTCAGGGAACATGGGTCAAGAAATCAAGGGATAGAAATGAAGATGGCATCACTTTTTTACCATTAGAAAAAAATTGCATCTTGTTCCCATGACCCTATGCTCTGCTAGTCTAAAAGTCTTAGAGGAGGAGTGCTTCCACCAGGAGATACAGTAACGATTCCATTGAATTGGAAGTTAAGACTGCCACCCAGCCACTTTGGGCTCCTCATGTCTCTGAATCAACAGGCTAAGAAGGGAGTTAATGTATTAGCTGGAATGATTGATCCTGATTACCTGGGGAAATTAGACTACTACCATACAATGAAGGCAAAGAAGTATTTACCTGGAATACAGGAGACCCTACTATACAATGAAGGCAAAGAAGTATTTGCCTGGAATACAGGAGGGTCTCTTAGTTTTACCATGCTCTGTAATGAATGCTAATGGAAAACTACAGTAATCCAATCCAGGCAGGGATGAAAATGGTCCAGACTCATCAGAAATGAAGATTTGGTTACCTCATGAATTGGTTTGGAGCTGTACGTATCCCAGAAAATCATATCCTTAAACTTAATCTGTTCCTGTGGGTGTGAACCTATTGTAAGTAAACTTTTGATGAGGTAACTTCAGTTAAGTTGTGACACACTGCAATCAGGATGGGTCTTAATCCTGTTATTCAAGTCATTTATAAGAAAATGAAATTCAGACAGTGAGAAAGAAAAGCCACAGAGGGATCACCTGGAACCTGAAATCAGTGGAACCTAGAAAAGTAGAGGCTATTAGGTACCTTGTCTTGTCATGTGACATGTATAGACCAAGGATCACCAGCAGCCAGGCCCAGAATGCCACAGAATGTAGGAAGAAAGCATCACGGTGATTATGCTATGAAGATTTTCTCTTAAGCTCAAAACCATGAGCAAATAAATTCCCATTGTTTAAGCTGAAACACTGCATGGTATTTGTTTGAGCAGCTTAGGAAACTAAAACACTCCACAAAGAAAAGAACCATGACCAGATATAGTGCTTGCTAACAGTAAAAGGAATATGGAATGGTTAGTGAAAGAAGGTGTTATAAATTCCAGTTAAAGCCTCATTGCCACTTGCAAGGAAAGAGTACTGTAATGGTTATGTGTATTTCTTCCTTGTTTTGCTATGAAAATGTTTGTGTATATACATAAAGCAATAATCTTTTCTTTCCTCCTATCACCTTATCATATATGTTGCATTAACTTTATGTCATAGTATTTAAGTTACAGGATATCAAGGATAAGAACATCACACAAGGACTTGCTTCCTCTTCTAGGGAAAAGGTTAATGTGTTTCTAGTTGTACACAGGACAGTTGTATTATGTTAGCTGAAAGTATGGCTATGTTATTGGCTATTTTTGGAGATTGGCTATGGTTTAAGGAGATGTTTACGGGTACCAGGTTGACAAAGGTTAGGCTTTTGGTTAAGCAAGCACTGGCCTGATTGTTATTCTGAAGGTATTTTGTAGATGGATTTGCATCTATAGTCAGTTGATTGAATCTGTGGCTGATCGTGTATACAACTGAAAAAGGAGACTGCCCTCACAATGAGGGAAGTACACTCATCCAATCAGTTCGAGGTCTTAAAGCCAGAACTGAGGATTTCAGAAGTCAGAAGTCAGAATTCCTGCCTTGATTATGGCCAGCATGCTAGTCATAAAGAATTCAACCTCACCTTCTTTGGAGTTTCTAACTTGTGGCCTGCCCTATAGAATTTGGACTTTCCAATCCCCACTGTTGTCTGAGTCAATGTCTATAATAGTAATAATAATTATTATTCCTGGCTGCTAAAACAAATATCATAAAATGAGTTGGCTTAACAACAGGAATTTATTGGCTTATGGTTTCGAAGGTTAGATATCTTGCTTCCTCTGGGGTTGGTATCTTCTGGCTGTTTGGCAATCTTTGGGTTTCTTAGCTTTTCTGTCACATGGCAATGCACAGGGTGTTGTAGCTTCCATGTACTTCCAGCTTCTTACTGCTTACCATGGCTTCTCCTTCTGTGGCCTTCTCTGTAAGGCCTACTGTAATAGGATTGAGACCTATCCTGATTTAGTTGGAACACACCTTAACTGCAATAACCTCATCAAAGAGTCCTATTTATAATGGGCTCACACTCACAGGAGCAGGTTGCGATTAACAGCATGGTTTTCTGGGATACACAACTCCAGGTCATCGCTATACATACACAAACATATGCTCTCAGTTCTGTTTCTCTGGAGAACCCTAAAACATTAGCAGATAAAAACAAAAGAATGTGTCTCCCAAAAGACAAAACAAAGGACGAAGTTTGGGAAAGGTAAGATATTGGATATGCATCTAGACGCTCCAAAATCTAATTAGATTTTGTCAATGTGAAATGAAAAAGCATGGGAAATATTCACAATGATTTGTAGAACTGAAAAGACAGGATTCTATGAGTAATATTGATCAGCATATAAAACTTCAGCTATAAATTGCACAAGCTAATTTTCAACAAATAAATTTAGGGAAAATGAGATCAATATACTTGCAGTGAAACTTTTTGTTGTCAGGAAAGTATTATTTATTTATGTAGAATAGTATATTTTATATTGAAATTGAGTAGAAAACCACAAGTTCTAACTAGCAGGAATTGTCTATTGATCTTGAAACAGTCTAATACCACAGAGGTAAAAAGAAATTTGTTTTTATCAGAGAATATTGGTACATAGCAGGATTACACAAAAAATACACAATTCTAAAATACGTAAGGAATATCTCTAACTGTAACAACAGTTTGTCATTTTCTCATGATTTTTTTAATTTTTGGTAAGAAAATGATCAGTGGTATGTGAAACTTGAACCTGTTCTGACATTTTTATTTCCAGTTTCTTCTATTAAGAGGCTCTTTGGTGCTCAACTTTTATACATGACATGAAAATGGAACAGAAAATGATTCTGGGGGTTGGAAAGTGCTGGGAACTCACATAGTACCCTGACAAATACAAATAAAATTCCAAACATGTTAACATATAAGATGAGACAGTGTAAAAAGGTACAGATGGAAGTAAAAACTTGTTTACTTGTTTAGTGGGAGGATAATAGAAGATTATTAACTCTAGAATTTGTTACAAAAGCAGGTTTAAATATGTGTGCTAAAAGCAAAAGAGGAACTATTAGAGTAGAAATAGATAAATAAAGTGGGCATGCATTTAAAACAGTTGATAAAAATGAATGGTACAAAGAAATATTTCTCACATCACAGGATAAGAAATGGGGGAGAGAAGATGAAATATTGTAAAGAGAAAACAAAAAATAGAGGTGATATAGATTCATACAAAGCAATAATTACAATAAATGCAAATAAAATTTACTTTATATATATCTATTAAAAGACAAAAGGCCAAAGTTAAGCTGAAAAAGTATTCAAAATTCTGTTTACAGAGATAAACTAGAAAAAAAATAGAATATTTAAATTAAATAGATGTAAAACTAATTTACTGGTAACTCAAAAAAAAGAAAATACAATTGACAAAATTAGTATCCAATACAATGATATTTAAGGTAAAACAAATAAAATGGATATTTTGTATTTATAAAAGAAAGAATTCACCAAGAATATCAAAAAGGTTTATGTATTTATGTGATTAAGATGTAGATTTAAAAATTATAACATGAAAATTGGGAAACATTAGGAAAAAATAACAATTCCACAATATTTGGGGGATATTTTAAAAACAATAGTAGAAAATTGCAGACCAAGAATACTAACAGGCATTCTTGTAGGGATATAAAGTATGTGGATAACACAATTGAAAATGTTCATATAATAGACTATATGGGGTGAAGAGAAAGAAGCAGAGAATAAATATTCTTTACAAACTCACATGTGAAATTTATAAAACTCGGCCATGGCCCTAACTATACAGTAACCTTAAAAAAAAAAAAAAAAGAGTGTTTATATAATCTTTTGTGTGTGTGTTAAATGCCATAACAAAAATGTAGAAATATAATAACAATAAAATACTTTTAAAACTTTTAAATATTAAGTGTAAATATGTACTTCTAAGTAATTCTTAGATTAAAAATATCAAAATAAATTTACATGAATTAGAACTGAGGATGATGAGAATCCTATAAAACAAAATGTAATTACATCAATAAACTTCAAAAAATGTAAGAATGTAATTTGAAAAATTTCATATATATTTCCTAATATGTAAAATTCTTGGCAAATTAGGAATAACACAGAACTTTCTTGATTTGATACTATATGAAAAACCACTTCAGCAAATACCATAATTTATGGGAAATTATGTGAAATATTTTCATTAAATTAGGAAGAATAATAAGATACATACTATTAATGCTTTATTCAAAATTAACCTGGACATTTTTAACAAATAACTATAACCTGAAAAAGAGACAAATATTATCTAGATTTGAAGGAAAAACATGCAACTCTTATTACTTACAAACAATAGCATCATCTGCTTAGAAAAGCCAAGAGAAACAAGTGACAATTTAGAACATTTAGAAAGCTGACAGGAAAACAAAAAGATAAATACATTAAGTTCAAATGTTTTTCTATATACAAGAAATACTTAATTTGACAATGTAATAAGGATAAAAATTCTATTTGCAAAATAAAAATATATCTATAAAGTACTTGTGTTTAAACTGAGCAAGAAATGAACAAATATTTGAACCAGAAAAGCTAACATTTTAGAGAAGAATGCAAAAGAATTTGTGAATAAATATTTGTTAGTACAAGTTGAAGAAAACACCTATTTAAATGTCTGAAACTTATAAGAAAAGATTGAAATTAATATGGTAAAGATAATTTTGTAAAGGAAGAACAGGGAGAGGACACTGGAACTACACTTGGTCATCAATTACAACCATAGGTTGGCTACAGATAAAGAGTTTGGCAAAAATCAGCAAAGTTAGTTGAGAATCAATTGACAATATTGAAGTTACAGTGAACAGCATTATGTATTTTATTACTTATAAATTGTGCCCTATAAATCCTTTATATCAGTAAAATTTGAATAAGCATATATATATAAAATATTTAAATTCAGTCTTATTTTTCCCATAGAGACAGTTGTTAAACATTTACGAGCATACCACTGGATCACCCATGTTGCATATTGTGTGTGGCAGTACTTCATTCATTTTTCACTGCTGTATGCTATTCTATTAAATGATTATACCCCAATGCATTTATCCATTTACTGTTTAGGGTATTTGGATGATTTCCAGTTTTTGGTTAAACAAATAATATTCTTGAAATATTCTTGTGAATGTATTTTGTGTATGTATGTACTCGTTTCTGTTACATATTGATATTGCTACTGTCCATATGACTATAGAAATATGGATTAAAATAAAAAATTGTCTTAAAAATGAAACAAATATTTTTAAGCAAAGTTTTAAAAAAAATTTCAAACCTGAAAGCAATAGTAACTCAAAAGTGTAACTTTGGTACCAGAAAAGGAGAATAGACCAGTGGAACATAAATAAATGATAGACTATTTTAAAAATCATACTCAGAAAACTGGAAACTCATTTTTAAAAAATAAATCTCTACTTCACTGCATTGATTAATGTCTAAGTAAGCATGTCCTTAAATATATTGTTTTTAGAAAAGTATGGAATAGACATAACTGGTATATGAGGACACTTCTTATATCAGACATACAAGTAAGATCAATAAATCAAATAAAGGATAGATTTGTATACATCTAAATTAAAACATCTTTATGACAAAAAACAATATAAGCAAAAATCAAAGACTGGGAAAACATAACAGAAGATTTGTGTCTTGACTATATGAAGAATTCAAATCAATAGGAAAATGACAAAAATCTAATAGAAATGTAGGCAAAAGATAGGTATTTGTAGGAAAAAATGCAGACAATAAATGTAAGAGGTTCAATCTAAAAGATAATCAATAGAAAAATGCAAATTGAAGCAACAAAAACAAGATTTTTACCCATTTGTTTGGCAGATATAGAAATAAAATTATTCTACATTATGAGATGTTAGTAAAGATTTAATATAACACAAAAACTGAAAGTAGTAGCAACAAATATTAAAATTTTAAATATATGATCAAATTCCCATAAGCTACCAGGAGAAGCACTAACAACTGCACACAGGAAATATTTAAAGTAGGTTCATTTAAAAAAATAATAAAGAAGGTTCATTGATTCCAAGAACATCAATATCCATTTTTATGGGGATGAACTACATGCCAAATTATATAAGATTATACTACAGATAAAATGAATGACCCTGATGAATAATGAATAAGTACTAATCTGGAAGGAAAGCAAATTGCTAAACAATACCTACTATACACACACACACATACACACACATTCATTTTATGCCTATAGGACATAGATGATAGATAGATAGATAGATGGTAGGTAAATAGATAGATAGAGACATGTGCACATACACACACAACCAAAAATATGTTATATATATTTTAAGGGTGCATATGCATAAGTATTTGTTCTGAAAAGCCTGGAAGAATATATTGAACTCATAAATATGGTTATTTGTAATTAAGGCTAATACTAAAACATTTTTTGCTTTATTAATAATTTTTAATGTTTTTCAACATATTAGTCCTTGCCTTTCATACTATAGTTTAATGTTTTAAAATGGGGATATTCATGCATTACTTGCATAATTAAAAATTAATTTTAAACATAAAGAATTTGAATGAGAAATTATTAGTTGGCCTAGGGCATACATATTCCTCATAGTGTCTGTCCCTACAGCACAGTATTTTTAAGAGGATTAAAAAACATAAAATATATGATAAAACATTATAAAATATAAAGCATAATAGAAATACTAGTGATTTTGCTCAAGAATTTTTTTTACTTCAGGCAAAATAGTTTTCAACAGTCTTGGAATTTAATGAAATTCTTGCAATAGGAATATTAATGAACATTATGCTGTGGAAAATTCCTGAAGCTAAGAAAAAATTAACTTTCTCTTAGTTACTTGTCCCTTCAGAGCTGTGTGAATGGCAAGCTTCTGACAGGCATAATAGACCTATGAAGAAACAGTTTTTCTGGGCATGGAATGGAAATAAGAGTGTGAGGTTGTATTAGTCAGGATTTTCTAGGGAAACAGAATTAACAGGAGATATCTGTAAATAATATAAGATTTTATACAATTCTCTCACATGACCATGGGGATGCACAAGCCCAAATTCCACAGGCAGGCTGCAAACCAGGGGCTCCGATGAATTCCCAGGAGACGTTGGCTGTCCTAAGTCAAGCTGGAAAATTCTCTATAAATGCTGAAATCACTTCCCCTTTTAAGGCATTCAGCTGATTGGATAAAATGTCACTCATTGTTGGCGGCAATCTCCTTGGTTGATTGTAGATATAATCAGCCATCTATGCAATAAACTCACTGGTGACTAAATTCCATAAATGCCCTTGTATATAATTAGCCATGTGCTTGCTTGACCAAACAACTTGGCACAATTACCTGGCCAAGTTGACACATTAGCCTAACCATCACAGCCCACCCCTTGTCAACTTGGCAACCATACACATCACCTTAAACCATACTTAGACTCTAAATAAAAACAATAATAGGCATGATATATATATTTCTACCTAGCAATATTCAACTGTCCTCCATACAACTGGAAAAGCATTAATTCCCTACAGAATAGGATGCAATACCTTGGGTAATACTCACTCTTAAACTTGATATCCTTAAATATTATGACATGATACAATACAACTTGTCATATGTAAGGGAAGAGGTTAGGGTAGAAAATAAAGATATTCATTTTATGTACATATACAATAATAACAAAACGAGAAAGATTCATGACCATTACAGTCCTCATTTCTGTAACTAGTCACGTGGTTGAAGTTCATATTTATCACTACTTTCTTCCACTACCCATTCCATGTTCCCATTATCCTCAGCAAGCACCTCAGCTGACTGTGGTTCTTTGTGTAGTGGGGTGACCCAAACTTTCATTCCTGAAGATTCTGGGCCATTGTTAGTACTGCTTGCATTGGGTTTTTGCAATTTTTCATTGACTTTAATCACAAGGCATAGCAGTACTAAGAGATGCCTTAGAGGATCTCCTGTATTCAAGAAAAACTCTTTTTTAACCCCATTATGTATTTGAAGTCCTATTTCCCCTTGATAGGATCATTCACCACAGCCAGTACAGTAATTCTCTTCTTTGTTGATTCAGAGGTAAGAGAAGCCCTAAGTGGCCAGGTTGCAGTCTTAACTTCCATTTCAGTGGAATCATTGTTATGTTACCTGGTGGAAGCACTCTTCCTTTTAGAACAAAGAACTGTAGACCAGCAGAACTTAAGGTTGCAGGAATAGGAAGCAAAAATTTTCCTAGTGGATCATAGTGAGTGGTGCCACTCCCATTTTTACCCCTTGATTCCTGAAACCATGAATCCTGGCTATAGGAGAAATAGCACCATAGAGTGGATGCTGATTTAGAGCATACACAGCCTCCTGGAGAACATTGCCCCAGCCCTGCAAGGTATTGCCACCTAGTTGGCACCATAATTGAGACTTGATTGCCAAAGTAGATCCTATCCCAAATAGCAGTGCTCCTGAGGGCTCTGGAGACATCCAGACACTACAGTCAGGGTAGACAGCACAGGAGTTTGGTGCCTTACCAGTGGGCCCTACTTTGGAATTTATGCTCCCCAGAGTAACAGAGTTGGGCTCATTTGTGGTTTCCCTACACATGGCTCTTTTGTCCTTCAGTTTAAACCTATAATTAGTACTAGAGTTAGTTGGTGTACATCCAAGAGACTTAAATCTTTGGGTTGTCCATGTGCTATCTCAGCCCTGAATCTCAATGGAGTTACAACACCTTCTCTTCAGTTCATTGGTCTCACCCAGGGCAACTAACATGGAGGTGATGATGGACAATACCATACCAAGGAACCAAGAGAGTCTACAACTGCAAGCAAGAGAGTCCCATACATCAGCCAGACTGGGTCACAGCCCCCCTGCTCAATTAGAGGTGGAATAGACATCACCATCCCAGAATCCTCAGGACTGGGGAATGGATGATGGACTAGAGTAGACTTACGTTTGTTCTACTGTAGATTTGTTGTGATCCTAGCAATGGAAGAACTTTTATCATGGATGTGGAGGCAGTGACCACCAGAGGTTCTGAGGGGAGGGAGAGGGAAAAACAGGTATAATACGGGGGCATTTCTGAGCCTTGGGAATTGTCCTGAATGACATTGCAATGACAGATACAGATCATTTTAAATCTTCTTGCCATAGCCTACAAAAGTGGGTGGGAGAGAGTGTAAACTACAATGTAAACTTTAATCCACGCTTACTGGCAATTCCCCAAAATGTGTTCATCAATTTTAATGAACATTCCTCACTAATGAAGGATGTTGTTAATGTGGGAAAATGTAGGAGGTGTGGGGAGTGGAGCATATGGGAATCCCTTATATTTTTTATGTGACTTTTGTATAATCCAGGTATCTTAAAAAAAAAAAAAAAAAAAGACCATTCCACCGTTCAATCAATCCAGCTGCTTCAGGATGATGGGGAACATGATAAGACCTGTAAATTCCATGGGCATGTGCCAATTCCTGCATATTTTCTGCTGTGAAGTTGGTTCCTTGATCAGAAGGAATGCTTTGTGGAATACCATGGTGGTAGATAAGGCATTATGTAAGTCCACAGATGGTAGTTTTGGAAGAAGCATTGCATGCAGGGAACACAAACCCATATCCAGAGCATATGTCTATTCCAGTTAAAACAATTGCTGACCCTTCCATGATGAAAGTGGTCCAATGTAATCAACCTGCCACCAGATAGCAGGCTGATGACCTCGGGGAATGGTGCCATATCAGGGGCTGAGTGTGTGTTTCTGCTGCTGGCAGATTGAGCACTCAGCAGTGGCTGTAGCCAAGTCAGCCTTGGAGTGGGGAAGTCCATGTTGCTGAGCCCATGCATATCGTCTGTCCATGTTTACTTTGTTCATGAGCCCATTGTTCACTTTGTTCATGAGCCCATTGGGCAATGACAGGATTGGCTGGGGAAAGAAGCTGAGGGTTAGCCACAGAGAGAGTCATCTTATCCACTTGATAATTAAAATCTTCCTCTGCTGAAGTCATTCTTTGGTGAGCATTTATGTGGGATGCAAATATTTTCATGTATTTTGCTGACTCAGAAAGGTCTATCCACAAACCTTTTCCCCAGACGTCCTTGTCACCAATTTTCCAAACACGTTCCTTCCAAGTCCCTCACCATCCAGCCAAACCATTGGCAAAGTCCAAGAAGAAATTCAGCAATTTCTTCTTCCAAGCAAAATGAACAACCAGGTGCACTGCTCAAAGTTCTGCCCACTTGGAGGATTTCTCCGTACCACTGTCCTTCAGGGATGTATTAGAAAAGGACTGCAGTGCTGTAGCTCTTCACTTTTGGGTGGTACCTGCATATCAAGCAGAACCATCTGTAAACCAGGCCTGAGTTTTCTTTTCCTAGGTCAACAGATTGTAAGGGACTCCCCAAGAGGCCAAAGCTGTGGGATGGGAAAGAGAAAGTAATATGGCAGGGGTGGTGACCATGGACATTTGGGCCACTTCCTCATGTAATTTACTTGTGCCTTCAGGACCCGCTCGAGCCCTATCTCGTATATACCACTTCTACTTTATTATGGAGTGCTGCTGTGCATGCTCAACTTTATGGTTTGGTGGGTCAGACAATACCCAGCTCTTGATAGGCAGTTCAGGTCTCATGGTAACTTGATGACCCATGGTTAAGAGTTTAGTCTCTACTGTCCAAAGACAAGTGGAAAATTTGCTGTGAATGCTGAAACCACTTCCCCTTTTAAGGCATTCAACTGATTGGATAAAACGTCACTCATTGCTGGCGGCAATCTCCTTGGTTGAGTGTACATGTAATCAGCCATCTATGCAATAAATTCACTGGCGACTAAAGTCCAAAAATGTCCTTGTATTACAATTAGCCCAGTGCTTGCTTGACCAAACAACTGGGCACAATACCACAGTGGTATATGGGGGAAACAGTAAAATTGATATACTTAAAGTTCAATAAATTTAGAAGAATTTTTTTAAATAAGCACTGGAGGAGAACAAGAAAAAAAGTATAAAGAAAAAATGAAAGTTTGTGGGAAGTTATGATTTGCTGAATTAACAAAGGAATTTTCTAGGAGTATACTGGGAGTACTGAGCAAAGCTGAAATTCATAAGAATTATAGGCCAAATTCATCTAATCTCTAGATGGGGATTATGTGTCTAAAAAGAGATACAACACATGACTTGATCAAAGTTATAGTTTGTGAAGCATGAGAAACCAAAATCTTTTACTATTCTCTGATGAGATTTTTCCTCAGATTCTAGGGGAAGCCCCCACTGGTAGATATTTTTCTTTTTCTTTTGATTCTCCACAATGACTTGTTTTAATGACATAACAAAATACCATTATTTCCAATGAGAACTTGACAGTTCCTTCTCAAAGAAATAAAGATACTTCAAATTTGCACCCATCCAACACCTTTAACCCAAACCCAATCTTTTCCTGTGCTCTATAACTCATTGAAAGTTTCCACCACCATCATGGTTATCCAAGATGAACCCATGGATTATAACAAAAATGCTTCATTCAAACTCACCACTCTGGTCAATAATAAGATCCAGTAATTTTTTTTCTAAGTTTTCTATTAATAATTCTCATATCCATATGTGTTCTCTCTGTCCTAATCTAATTTCCCAACATTTCTTGTCAAAATTAGAGAAAAGTAGACAATCACAATGTATAGATTGATAAACTTCCACATTATGTTGAGCACACACTCAAAAAATTGAGCAAGCAGATAAATAGAATTTTGCCAGCACCACAAATGTTCCTTCATACACTCCATCCCTACTTCTCCACCCAAGGACTTTTATTTATTTTTATTATTTTATTTTATTTTTAATAATAATTATTTTTATTTTTTAAAAGATACTTAGATTACATAAATGTTACACAAAAAATATAGGGATTCCCATATGCCCCACTCCCCTCACATCCCACACCCTCCCATATAAACATCCTTCATTAATGTGGCACATTCATTGCAATTGATAAATGCATCCTGGGGCTTTGCCATTAAGCATAGATCATAGTTCATATTGTAGTCTACACTCTCTCTGACACAGTTCTGCATGTTATGTGATGATATAAAATGACCTATATCTGTTGTTGCAGTGTCATTCAGGACGATTCCCAAGTCCTGAAAAAACCCCATATTACAACTGTTTTTCCCTCTCCCTGTCCCCACAGCCTCCAGTAGCCATTGGCTCCACATTAATGATGTAATTTCTTCCATTACTAGAATCACAATATGTCTATAGTAGAATACCAGTATGTCCACTCTAGTCCATAGTTCTTTCCCCAATCCTGAGGATTCTGGGATGGTGATGTCCATTCCACCTCTAATTGAGAGGGGGCTTATCTTGCTTGCAGTTGTGTCTCTCTGTTCCTTGGGATGGTCATTGTCCATCATCATCTTTGTGTTAGTTGTCCTGGATAAGTCCAATGAGTTGTAGAGTAGGTTTTGCAACTCTGCTGAGGTTCCGGGGCCAGCTGCCACATGGACAGCCCAAAGACTCCAGTCTCTTGAATGTACACCTACAAACTCCAGCACCAAGTACAGGTTTAAACAGAAGGGACAGATGAGCCATGTGTAGGGAAGCCATAATTGAATCCAACTCTGTCACTCTCAGAAGCACGAACTCCAAAGTAGGACCCACTGGCAAGGCACCAAACTCTGGAGCTATCTGCCCTGACCAGAGGATCTGAGTGTCCCCAGAGCCCTCAGGAGCCCCACTCTTTGGGGAAGTATCCACTTTGGCAGTCTATGAGTTCCTGCTGAGATGTGCATAAGCGTTACCTTTGGGATGACTTCCCGACTCACTTTTAAGTCTCTTAGGCTTCAAAAACTCATTTGTCTTTACCTTTTCCCCTTTTTATTCAAGGTCTTTTTCCAGTTGCATTGCTAGTTGGGGCTTGGTAGTAATGCCCCAGTTGCAGAGAGGCTCAACCCCAGGAGTCATGTCCCATACTGGGGGAAGGTAATGCATTTACATGCTGAGTTTGGCATCGAGAGAGACCATTTGGACAACTAGGAGGGTCTCAGGAAGCAACTTTTAGGCACCCCACAACAATAGGCTAACTTTCAATTTCAAGAGCAAAGGCTCATCAGCATAGTTGTCAATATTAAGGGCCCATCAGTGGATCATCCTCCTTTGCCAGTCATTGCCCCTGCACTTGGGGACTGTTGCTGCTGCATTAGAGAATGTGGCAGAGCTCTCCAGGATAGGAATTCAATATTCTCTCAGTTATTGTGTGAGTCTCCACCCACTGTGACAGGGCCCTGTGAACATTTGAACATTTTTATATACCTTATATGTATGACCAGGTGAACTTCCCCCATGTCTCCCCCATTACTGACACCCCACACCATTATTCCTCTCCTGCCATAGTTGTAACCCTTGGGTCTAAGGTGGGTTCCTTGTAGACATCATATAGATGGGTCATATTTCCTTAGCCATTCTGCCAATCTGTGTCTCTTGACTAATGAATTTAGTCCATTAACATTCAGTGTTATTACTCTCAAGGAATTACTTACATTAGCCATATTTTCTTTGAGTTTATGTATGTCATATGTTGTTTTTATTTCTCTTTTTCTCTTTTTAGTTATTCTTACACTCTCCTCCAACTCTCTGTCTCCTGTTTTTCCTTTCAACCTGCAGAATTCCCTTTAGTATTTCTTGAAGACCAGGTTTCTTATTGGCATATTCTCTTAATTTCTGTTTATCTGTGAATATTTTGAACTCTCCATCATTTTTGAATGCCAGCTTTGCTGGATAGAGAATTCTTGGCTGGAAGTTTTTTCTTTTAGTACCTTAACTATGTCATACCACTGCCTTCTTGCCTCCATGGTTTCATATGAGAAATCAGCACTTAATCTTATTGAGCTTCCCTTGTATGTGATGGTTCTCTTCTCTTGCTGCTTTCAGTATTTTCTTTGTCTTGAGCATTGGAGAATTTGATGAGTATATGTCTTGAAGTTGGCCTGTTAGAATTTATACTGTTTGGGATTCACTGCACTTCCTGGACTTGTACAACCATCTCCCTCAATAAGGTTGGGAAGTTTTTAGCCATTATTTCCTCCAACACTTCTTCTGTCCCCTTTCCCTTCTTTTCTCCATCTGGGATGCCTATAATGCATATGTTTGTGCATTTTGTGCTGCCTTTCAAATCCTTAAATCCCTCTGGATTTTTTCTATCTTTTTATCTATCTGTTCTACTATCTGTTTGATTTCAGATATACTGTCTTCCACATCACTAATTCTTTCCTCTGCCTGTTCAAATCTACTGTTATGTGCTTCCAGTGTCTTTTTGATTTCTTGTATTGTGCCATTCATCACCATCATATCCATTATCTTTTTATGTATGCTTACAATTTCTTCAGTATGTTCTCCCAGTGTTTTCTTAATATCCTTAATCTCTTCCTTTACTTCATTAAGTCGGTCCATGATATTTGTTTGGACAGCTTTGATTAGTTGTTCAATGTTCTGCACCTCTTCCTGGTTTTTAGTTTTTTCATTGGACTGGGTTATGTCTTCCTGTTTCTTAGCATGGTTTGTAATTTTTTGTTGGCCTCCATTCATCTTTTTATCTTGATTGGTTTATTTAGTTGATAAGCTCCTCTCTTTACTCTAGGTTTTAGTTAATTTCTGTTTTTGTGTGTGTTTTAAATTTTATCTTTGACACTTTGTTCTTCTTATTCTATTTCATTGTTGTTGTCTACATTCCCTTGGAGGAAAAAATTAGGGCCAGAGAAAATGAAAGAGGTAAGAAAAGTTAAATGATAATAGTAATAATGATAGTAATATTTAGAAGAGGAACCATTTAAGACTTTAGTAAATGAATATTTAACTCATCTAAGCAGTGTAGAGTAATAGGGATTAAAAAGTGGGGTACCAACAATGAAATGGGAGACCAAATAGAGGTAAATATATAGACTGAATTAAAAGGCCAGTATGATAGGGAGAGAAGGAAAGAGAAAAGACAAGACAAAAAGAGAAAAAGTTAATGAAAGAAAACTGTATAGACAAGGTAGAAATAAAAACCAGAAAAATTGAGGACTAAACAAAGAGAGGTGGAATGTAAGAACAACACCAGAAAGTAGAAGATAGAATGATGAAGGAAAGAAAAGAGATAGTGCTGGTATACGAAATTGGTATACACAGAAAAGGGGAAATCAAGAAAGAGTAAACACAGTAACCAAGAATCAAGCCAGCAGCACCTTGAGGAATTTATCGCTTGGTCCACCTCCCTCCAGATCAATGCCCTGAAGCATCCTACTCTGTGGGTTCACAAAACAGCTTACTCGGGCAGGATCTTGGCCCCCACTCAGCCATTTTTTGTGAAAAAGATCTGCCTAAGTTCCATTGAAAGAAAAAGAATTAGGACCAGAGAAAAGGAAGGAGATAGGAAGACAATAAGAATAATAGTAATGGTGATAGTAAAAGGTAGGAGAGCAAACATACAAGACCTAGGAAATTGAAAAATTAACACGAGTAAGAAGCACAGAGGAATAAGATTAGGAAAGTGGAATAGAAACAATGAAAAAAGAAACAGACTAGAGAAAAAAATACATAGAATGAATTAAAATGCTGGAAGGGGAAAACAGAAAAGAGAGAAAGAAAAAGGGAAAAAAAAGAGAAAGTATACAGAGGAAAAGGGAGAGAGGGAGAAATACAAACAAGAAAAGTTGGAGACCAAATAAAAAAGGTGGAATGAAAGAACAACAGAAAACAAAATATATAAATATGAAGGAGTGAAAAGAAATGTTGTAGGTAGAACAGATCAGTAACCAAAAGAATAAATGG